>JAUZNC010007140.1:0-10815 GCA_034780395.1 Vannuccia rotundouncinata | reverse complement strand
TATTTCTCCACATATTCTTTATTTAAAAAATATTCCATAATTTCTTTTATTTAATAACCGTCATCCATATTTACATAAACATTTTAAAATAATTAATTTTAAGATTTTTAAAAATTCGATTGTATTTTGTAAATGAGAAATTAATTTTAAAAGAAATTATTTACATGAATTAATAAATACTAAAATGTTCACATATATTGAAATTAGCTATTTAATTATGTATATTGGAACATTTAAAACAGAGAGATTTTAAAATAAAATCAATAAATGACAATGAAAATTAGGGAGGGAATTTTTTATCTTCTAATTGACACTGGAACGAAGAGCTGTCAGAAAAGTTGAAATGTGACATTTGAACCTCTTCATCAGTAGAGGTGACAGGCAAAAGACCACACAGGCCTGAGCAACTCGGCAAGATGTTGCCCTATACTATTCAGGGGCAGATGGAAATATCTACCTACATACCTATGTTCTCGATGACAACATTGTAAGGTTATAATACAATCCCGCATAGGATAGAGTATATCTCAGCATAATTAAGAGCATCTTTCAGACTGTGTCAGAGAATGGGAACCTTTTGTTCTAGAAAATTTTGAAGTGATCCCCAACGGATATATCTCTTAATATCTCAATCTGCAGCTCTTCTAAGTTGAAATACACGCGCAACGCACAATTCAGAACAACAGTCGTGAAATGAATAAATAACGGAAACGGTGTCGCAAAATTGTCTTCTAAAAGATGATAAAGAAATGATATTGGTACCTATACTAACAATCAAATGTGTTTCTTCTTAAAGTATCATATAATTTAAGGTTCGTGACTGGCTTTTGTTTTAGTCTGCGTATAACCCTTTTATAATGACCAAAATATGCTTGCCATATTTGTGCTAAAAGCTTTCAAGTGGAATTATAATAAATCGGAATAATGGATACTATACCACCGAAGTTGCTTTATTGTATAGATATGACATTTTAAATTTATATAGATCAATTAAGAGAATAAAAATCAAGTAGGGCGCAAAGATATTTTGTGGAATTCAGAAAACTATGTTTTGGTAATTTAGATAGACGATAATATATTGTCAGAAAAAACGATCAATTGAATAAGCTTATTTACTAACTAAAATATAAATTCGTTGGTTTTTAAAGTTATTGTAGTCCTTTTTGTTATAGCAAATTTATTAAAATTTAACAGTAAATATAACTTTTCGAATTAACAATATAGATGTGTCATAATTAATGCTATATTGTTCTTTCAATTCATTATAATTATTCTATCTACATAATTACACTACTAACAAACTTAAGTAGGTAGTACGTGTTCTATTGCTAGGTTTTTATTTGTTGAACCTAGAATATTATGAATTTATAAGAAAAGGGCAGTCTGAAGAGCCATTACTTCAAATAATGTTATGTAATATGATTATTCTACTATAAAAAAATTTTAGTGAGCGAAAGATTTCGTTTAAACTTCTAATAGCCGAAATAATTAATGAAACACTTCAGAGTCAATAAACCTATGTTACAGATATCACTCAGTGGAATGTATTAAAAATCCTAACAATATAAACAAATTATTTTACTGTTACCCTGCAACATGAATTCGAAACAATTTTTATATAATCTTTTTAGTTTAATATTTTGTTAAATAGGAATTTAGACTACATTACAAAATTTTATTTATTTTATTATATATCATATTTATAATATTCAAATATAAGAAATTACACGTTTTATACAATAAAGTAACTAAGAACATAACCAATTCATAACCAACAATAAAAACAGCAACAACAAATAATAAAAATAGATAACATGCGCATCATTGAATCAAATTTATTTCAAAAAATATCTTAAATATAAGATATATACATGCAATAAATAGATAAATGAACGAAATAGTTAATAAGGGAAAATGTTTAAGAAAATACAACTTAGAAAATCAATAAATAGAACAAATAGCCATGATGACAACTCTGTTTAAAGGTATTAAAATTAGTAAAATTCGTAGTAGATTCATGTTTTAAATGCAAACTACAAATTAAGCTAATCAATATAAAAATAATAAATTCTTTATAATATTCCTTGTATAACTCTGTGTAAATAAAAACGATGACACAAGGATGATTTTCATACAACTAATAGAGCTTATTTGTGATATCAAAAGTCAGGATAGGTAAATGTCATTGATTAAATAACATATAATATAGAATTATAAACCAATGAGCAGAGATACTTTCACGAATGTTTGTCTAGTCGCTCGACCACGTGATCATATTCTTCTACAAGTCGATCGATTTCCTCATTGATCTGTGTAGTCTTCTGTTCATCGTTCCCGTTACAGATTCCACGCGAGGTCGAGGGCTCATTGACACCACCAGTGCGTGATTTCTGTGGTAAATAAATACAATTATACAGTTTAAATATTATATGTCCTATATATTATATACAGGCCATGCGGGAATGTTGGTTGAACAAAAAATTGTTAACGATCAAAACAATATTTTGATTACTTATTCTATAAAAAATAACTGTGATAACACATAATATTATGTTATTATATATTTAGTTAACATATATTATATTTTTCATGTTTGAAATTGAAAATTTTTTATTAAAAAATAGAGAACTATTGCTTTTGCTATTTCACCATTAGTTCGGGATCCCAGAGGGTTTTAATCCAAATGTTTGATGCAAAAGGTTTGATACTTTTATCAAGTAATATGATCCATGAGATGATCAAATATGTAAGTCTTAAGTTGCAGAAATTGTACATTATTTTTTATGAGCATTCTAGTGTTCTTCCATATTAAAGAATAGGAGAAATTTCCATGGTTTTCACACAATTTTCCCAAATTGAACATTTGAAAAAAATAAAAATGTTATTCCCACTTTTGAATAAATTGATGCATATCATTTTGTTCATCTAAATGTTTTGTATATATAACAAGTAAAATTACATTGAAAAGTCATGCTAATCATTTTCCAGAAACCTATTACTATTAGTACTAAAGCTTATTTTATGCATATTTTAGCTTGAGAACCAATATTCAAATGTTTGAAAATAATTAGTTTGACTTATCCATATAATTATGCTTGATATATGTTGAAAACGATTAGATGAACAAGATGATATGCACCAATTTATTCAAAAAGTGTAAATAACATCTTTTTTTTCTTTAAAATGTACATTTTCATGAAAAATTGGGTGAATTTCCAAAAAAAAATTTCCTATTCTTTAATATGGAAAAACAATAAAAAAGTAAAATCCTTATAAAAAAATAATGTACAATTTCTGCAACCTTAGACTTACATATTTGATCATCCCATGGATCATACTACTTGAAAAAAAATATCCAACCTTACCGCACCAAAATTTTCATTGAAACCCTCTGGGATAATGGACTACATTGGTCGCAGTTATACTATATAATGAAATATAAGTTTCACTGGCAAGTAAACATACAGAAAAATCAATATCAGCAACGACTACCTCTACAATAATAGAATACAGTTGATTAACAAGAACATGTATTGCTTACAGTCAATAAGGCAGTCAATCTTCTGAGGATAACATCTCTAAACTGCTTCCACTGTTCTGGATTATGTCTGTCTGTATACCACAGTCGAAGGATCTCATAGACACGCCGAGTTTGACGTGAATTAAGGCGCAGTTTGTCCTTGGCAATTGTGCGCATCTCCTTGGTTACGTATCTAGTTGCCATCAGACGTTGACGACTGAAAGAATCCAGTTGTTTGGCGCAGTTTCGGGAGTCCACGTAATCGCGCATTCGCTGGAATATCTCAGAAGGATCTTCCACTGAACAGATTAAAAACAATGTTTATAAGACAATGTTCACAACATAAAATAAATGTATAATCATTATCAGCCAGATTCTCAATATCTAGGGGCCCTTTAGTATGAGCCTTTCCTTGTTAAAAGAGGTCCCTTTCAATGGTATTGACAACATATTTGTCTACTCTAATGAACATTTCAAACATAAGTATAATTTCTCTCACCTGTTATATCAATGACATTTTTCAAGAGAACAGTATCATTATAAAAGGTCTGCAAAAGGTGACAGCCATGCCCTTGACGTTGGAATGGCGGTAGAATAAGAAACTGGCTCACTCGTGGACGGATGTGTTCTGGATAGGCGTAGAACTTGTAAACTGTCATGTAGCCTGCTGTAGCGTAAGACCAGCCCCCTGTGCTCCGCTGGGCGTAACGTTCATAACTATCAGAAGAGGGTAAGTGAGTAATTATCGAATAAGATAACACGAACGAAAACGAATTTCAAAAAATAATAACTTTATAACTGTGGAGATAACAGATCTCTCTCTCCAAACCAAAATAACTTGGTTATATTTTTTCGTTTCTGTAACATTATTTTAATATGCACAATCGAATAAAGAAATACATCTTGCAGCATAGCTCTGCTTGTAAATAGAGAAACCTTCTTCTGTGCCGAAGTTTAGATAGAAAAATGGAACATTTGGTTTACCCTAAACATTCTACATTTCGAAAATTAGTCATCAACGTGCACGCGAGTATCATTGTGACATCACTAGACGGGACTTGAGATAACAAAATTGAAAAATATTGACACCGTCCGTGTTACAGTTTTGATACTTTCAAATCATTAATATTAGTTCAAAAGACAAAATTCAACTAAAATGACGATATGATTTACTTTGAAAAAATAATAAAATACTAGTGCGAATTTTATCTCTTTTCTAATAATGACCATATGTTCCGCTTTTAATTCTACTGCAATATGGAATTAATTATTATGGAACGTACAGAACGTAAAAGAGCCAATGCTCGTCATCATCTTCAATGTAAGAGGCTCCGTCCACGAAGAAGAGTAGAAAAGTTTGTAGACGCCTGTGATAGTCGAGAAACTGGGATATCTGTGGATCAGTGTTGTCGACACAATACACCTCAAAATGCCTGTTGTTGTCCTCTTCTAAAAGTTTAAGTGGAAAGGCGAAATAAATAGATATATAAGAAAGCGTTCAGAAAGAAGGAAGACAACATACTGTCAGTTATTGTGTAAGTATTTTTGAGAACTCCAAAAGGGGCAAATTTAGTATCATTGTTGACTTCTTGACATAAATTGTCGATAGATGTGTGGAATCCCAAAGGAATCTTCTGACTCAGCAATTTCAAAACATTATCAGCCTATAATATACAAAGGCACAATTAATAAATAACGATCATCGTCGAGATAATGATAAATGCAGATCCTTACCTGAGCTTGAACAGGTGATGTTCCATTTAATTTATCTTTGAATGACATGTTCAAATATGTGGTAAGATTTCCAGCCAGATAATACATATCAACCCGCGGTTCCATATAGCCGAAAATCTTCTCACTGAAATGAAAAATGGAATTAATTTCAATGTTGTATTAAATAACCGTAGAAAATAATGACATACGTGTCGCCAAAGATTTGGTGGCTCATATCTGGATGGAAGGTGCATGAATCATCAGTGATGTCGTCAACAGACCGAACTAAAAATTAATATATTGTATAACATATGAACTGCATATGAAATTCAAAATATCTTACTGAGCTTAAAGTGAATCGATTCATTTGCATCTGAAGTGTATGCCTCCGTCATTTGGTCTTCAATCAATGCCATAATATCTAAAATTACAAAAAAATCTAAAGATTTGAGAAAAAATTACAAAAATAATTTTATCTGGAAGCTCAGTTTTACAGAGCATTGTGATTTCTATAAATTCCTATTTATCTCACTGTAACACTACACATAATATACTGTTTGAGACAGTAGTAACAGAATCCAATTTTAAAGAGTGTATATTATAGCAGTAACATGCTGGCCTACAAACCAGTATGTCTGCATTTCATGATAGTTTGCAGTTCACAATTAACTTTTCAATGCAAAAAACAAAGTTTATCTTCAGCATTGTAAAATTTGTATTATACTGTTTACTGCATACTATAGAGCATGTTGCTTTCTTAAAAAAATTATACTTATCTACAAAAAAATTATTACAGATTTAGCCCTTTCTAATATAACTAAAAGTATTGATTTTTCTCATTAAATATAATATATAAATAACTAAAATATGATATAATTTTGAAATTTGAAATTTGAAATAGGACAAACAAAACATAGTGTATAAGCTTACAAATTACCAATGGTAAAATGTCCATTGTGTTGAAATCAAATTTCATGTCAAATTTTAATATAGATTACATTATGTGAAACATGACTTGTTCCATTATATTTAAATTTTAACTATGTATTTAAAAAAATCCGAAATATTTATTCAATATTCATGTGTTGACCTATTTATATGTAAATAAAAATAATAATATCATGTTCATATTGTGTTGATTAAGATTTTATTTTTCCCTAACAAATTATACAAGTATTCTTAAATTCTATATTTTTAAAGACAATTCAAATACTTAACAGGCATCTAAGGGCATATAGAATCTTCAAATATTGCACTACAAAATTAGTCATTTTTGACAGAGCAGTTTTATGTTTTTAAGGTAATTTAACTGTAAATTTAAAAATTCTGAGTGATTTTCGGTGACCTCCATCCTCCTCCCCATATTTTTAACCCTGATTTAAATGAATTACAAAAAATGACCATTATCACTCTAAAATCCGCGAATCTGCAGAAGAAAAACATCCCTGCAAATATAATGGTCTCATGAATTTTGATTTTTGTTAAATAGAAAAGTATCATTGATTTTTTAGTTGTATAAGCGACTTTTACAGTTAGGGTGTTTTCTATCTATTTTGAAAAAATGATGGTGATCTGTGATAAAAATTTAAATACTAATGAATTAAAATAAAAAGTGAACAAATTCCATATAAATATTCAGAATTTTTCTGTATTTTCCCAATTTATTACTAATAGACTAAACAATCTATTCTCATAAATAATGTTTGCAAAGATGAATACAATTCTAAAAATTGTTTTATGAGTTCAAAATAAATCATGTATCAACATTTTAGTGATGATTGTCATATTCTAAATAGAGCTTTGTGACTGCAAAACAACTTATAATTTTCTATGAGTGGAGTTTACATATATGAGAATTTAGTATTTCTCATCCAAATATAAAAACTGGATTTCAAATTACTCTAATCTAAAATCTTTATATAAATAAACAAAATTATATTTAAACCTATTCTTCTAAAGATTAATAAAATTCAACATCATATAATTCAATCATCATTTTATGTGAAAATCAAAAATTATTGGAAATATTCCATATTAAGCTAAAAATATAAAAAAAGGTTATGCAGCAAAATTTCATAAAATTATACAAGGTTTATTAGTTATTATTACACTCTGTGTTAGCTGATAGCATTTTTGTAAATTATATATATATAATTGAAATTTTCTAACATTCTAAAAAAATAAGACTATCCTATAAAAAAATAATTAAACAGATAATAATATAGATGATGTTGATATATAATATTATGTAGTTATCTATGTTACAAAACTTGAATTCATAGGCATATTACTGAAGGTGGGTCTGTAGACCCCTCAAATTTTTATGTAGCAATATTTCTATGCTTGAATTATTTGTATATGTCAACTTGATTCTTGAGAGTGAAGTTTCTAAAAGAATAAATATTATTTTTATGATAATTTTTTTTTATACATTAAGTATTGTATTACATATTTTTCAAAACATACAGCTTATTATTACTAAACAAATTCTAAATATTTAAACAATTTTTTACATTAAACAGTGAGATGTATATATTAATCAGGTTTTAGAAAAAGTGTCACTATTTCATTTTTTAATTAGATTTGGAAATATTTGATATCTCCTTTCAATAGTTTGAAATATATTTTTGTCAAAAAACATAATTTTAAAAACAATATTAAGTGAAATTTCAAATTTCAAAATTAAAATTCTCAAATCTATAATTTAAAAGTATTCAGAATTTAGTTTTTTCCTTCAAGTTTGAGAAATATCTAATAATAGACATTTGCTATAAAATTAAAAACAAATTATTTTGTTTGTATTTAAGACCAATTTGAAATTTTACATATAACATGCTAAATTAGATAAATTTATGAGCTGTTTAAATGTTCACTCTTTAAGTTATTTTTATTTTTGAACTATACCTAACTAATATAAAATAAACATGGTTAAAATAAACATTGAGTTAATTAATATACAGTCTACTCTAGCTAATTAAATTGGAACAGGTAAAATGCAAACAAATTTGTTACAATTTGACAAAAATCCATTTTTAACAATATAAGTTGAATGATAAAATTATGTATATTTTCTCATGAAAACAATATAATTAAATAGCTGCCTTCTAACTTGGGTTCAGTTTAATAGATAAATTGATACCTCAAATTAAAAAAATTTCCTTAATTCTTATAAAGAGTTAAAATAGTTATTTCCTTAATTAAAATAATTTAAACAAATATTTAACTTTAAACATTAGCAATTAAACTTAATACATATGTTATGAGGCTGGCCTTAAGCCCCTCTCACACGAGCATCCAGGATGCTGGGTGCTCATACACGGGCATCCTGGATGCCGCGTAAGTCAAAATCTTTTGGATGTTGGATGACGGCGGCAAGTAGAGCCAAGCTCTACTTTTGATGGCATCCTTACAGTTTGATTGGCTATCACTTTTTGTTATAATATAAATAATACATTAAAAGAAAGAAATAATATAGATAGTATGAGTATTTTATTTATAATCAAGATATAAATTGCTTATGGTGATCACTTTTGTGATAATATAAATTAATAAAAAATACTCACAAATATTTATATTACAATTTTTGTATAGGAATTAATTCTTAAAGTAATATATATATAAAACTAATATATTTTTACAATACAAAAATTTTGTATACCTTATTATTTTTTGTATATAGATATATTTCAATTTGTATTTAAAATGACATATATATTAATTTTTTTAATAAATTTCACTTTATAAAATTTATTAATAGAAAATTAATTACTGATAAATTAATTAAAGTAAGTAGATAATATGTACTAATGAATACATCTATTATATAACAATTATTTGAAGAATTAATATTGATGAATATTAATTTTAGAATAAATATTTAAGAATGAATAAAATATGAACAAAATATAATATAATATTTAATATAAGCAACTATGCATATATATAACAGGTAGGAATGAATAATATATTTTTTGATCAAGTATAAATTAAAAATGAATAAATATGTCATCTTAAATATATGTATATATATATATTATATACATACAAATTGAATATATATATATTATACAAAAAATAATGAGGTACACAAAATTTTTTTATTGTAAAAATATATTAGGTTTACAAATATTACTTTAAGAATTATTTCCTATATGAAAATTTTAATATAAATATTTATGAGTATAATTTTTTATTAATTTATATTAATACAAAAGTGATCACCATAAGCAATTTATATCTTGATTATAAAAAAATGCTCATACTATCTATATTATTTCTTTCTTTTAATTTATTATTTATATTATAGCAAAAAGCAATAGCTAATCAAATTTTAAACATGTTTTCAAAAGAAGAGTTTGGCTCTAATTTTGACTTATATCCTGGATGGCCATCCAGGATGCCTGTGTATGATCACCTGGCATCCTGGATGCTCCTGTAAGAGGGGCTTTAAGTGGTCACATTGATTATAAAATGGCAGCCCTTGCAATGATGTTAATTCCCAATATAAAATGTGTACTGTGATTTGATTAATGGTACATGACATTGACCCCCACAATGACATCAGTCCCCCTATACCATTTAAATGGGGACCATTATTTGAATAAGTGATGGAAATATGACAAAAAATATACTATCCTGATTAATAATTATAACCTTTAACTACATGTTTTGATTTAGGTAGGTCTAGAGTACATGGTATTCAGAAACAAGCTTGAGTTTCATAAAAATATACATCTTCAATTTTTGTTTGATACATTTGAATAAGTCATGAATTCTTTTAAAAACTGTTTATGCTAAGATAATTCATCCAGGGCTTTTTATCTATGAATGAAATTTAAAATACCTTTTCAAATAACAGTCGTATATTTATATTGTATGATAATGGGGACTAACTCCATTGTTGGAGTCAATCATTGTGTGTACCACTATTCAATTTATGGTCCACATTTTATATTTGAGATTGACATCATCACATGAGAGTACAATTTTATTATCAATAAGACCACCATTAAGCTTTCAAATATTTAGAGATAAATAGGCTATAGATAATAAACGTCCCGTCCCAAAAACGTCCCTGGGACGGGAACGGGGTGGTATTAAACGTCCCCAAAATAGGTATTAAATATCCCAGCGCGTCTTAGGGACGTTTATTATAAATAAATAAGTAATGTTTCCTGGACGTGGTTAATAAACGTCCGACCCCAAAAAATAAAAAATTAACAAAACTAATTTAAATTTTGGGGTGAAAATAATTTTAAACAATTATTAATAAATGATTATAAGGATTCTCCTGTATCAAAAAATGTTGAGGTGGAGTAGGATGTTGTTGGAGCGCGCGTACTTCGGTTAAAATACGTAAATGCTGTTCAAGTATTAAATAACGTTGAGGGTGTGTTTGTTGAAGCGTATTACGGTGCATTTTGGTTGGTACGGGCGTGTTTAGGTGCACATTGTTTACGTTACGCTGTGAAAAAATGGAATCGCAGCTCATATCAATGCGCACACGGGGGCTTAATGTTTTGTTTCAATTAGTTTTTTCAAACTTATATTATATATGTTGAATTCAGAAAAAAGCCTTTTAT
>JAUZNC010007129.1:0-33977 GCA_034780395.1 Vannuccia rotundouncinata | reverse complement strand
AGAAGCCAGATAGGTCACGTGAATCTCTCGACCAATCAGAAGACGAATTGGTTGAGATAGACTCATCACCTACTACTCTTATAGACATTAAATTATTTAAATAGATTGTGTAATAGATTATCCATTTAAAATATATTTAAATTGTAATCAAAATCAAGCACACTTAAACAATATATAAATATCTGATTACCACAGTCAGAATTGTATATAGTACAACTGACATAATCAAGATTTAAAATATTTCTTTAATATAAACCATTTGAAATGTAGATTATATTAATAAATAATGATAAAAAATATGCTAATGTATAATACAATAGTAAAACTTTATTTTATGAAATATGCTGTTTCAGCAAAGAAACAGATTGGAAATAAAGTTCATTAAATGATGGGTTTGTATTTTTTACAGCTATATATAAGTAGCTTACACTGTATACTGAAGGAATAAATGTTTAGTATACATTCAGATATTAAAAAAACACGAATTATAGGCGTATACCTAATTCTTTATAAAGAATTTTTTTAGAAAATATTAATTAATAATCAAACAAAATAGTTATAAATCCTAGATTTAAACCGTGAACACATAGTAAAATGAATAAAAATAGAAATAAAATATTGATAAAACCTTCCTAATCAACTATTTTCTTTCTTATAGTAGGAGTATTATAACATCCCAATTATTTTATATTTCTAAAACATTTATGTTCTTAAAACTTATTTCATTCAATAAGTTTGTAAATTCATATTCCAAAAGAAAATCTGTCAACATTGTCGTCAGCCAAGAACGAATCTATTCGAATTAATGTATTCTTCGTGTGAAACAAGGTGAAGTGAATTTAAGAAGGTCTCATAATAAGGTCAAGATTGACAATATAATCAGGGAAGAATAATAAAATAAGGCTTGCAAATTTGTGTTTTGAAAAGTAAAATAACAGTGTTGAAACATTTTTCAACTTTTTGGTTTGTGAAAGACACACTGTCATACACCAACATTCAAAAGCTGACTTGTTGCAAATATGCCCCACACTGGTTTCATAATAAAACATCTATAGTTATTTTATATATCAAAACGGTTGTTAGAAAACACAAAACATTGT
Source organism: Vannuccia rotundouncinata (assembly GCA_034780395.1). Lineage (NCBI taxonomy): Eukaryota > Metazoa > Platyhelminthes > Proseriata > Coelogynoporidae > Vannuccia > Vannuccia rotundouncinata. The sequence goes on along the minus strand of JAUZNC010007129.1, from coordinate 32,877 downwards.
TTATTTATTCAAGAATGACGTTACAACTTTAAAGGTAATTTATCTATCTAATACATTATTCGTAACTTCGTATTCCAATATTCTTGAAATATAAATTTAGAAATCAACATGATAACTTAAAGGAAGAATTTTAAAAGAAATTCTGTTATTATTATTTATTTATTTTATTTACAGCAGTTACCATTTATGGAATATAATAAAGGCGAATTAAGTGAAGACCACGCAACCTAAACCTTGTAAAAGAGTTTTTATTGAGTAAACTATACAATACGAATAAGTATATAATTTATACACATCTTACCATCTGAGCAACCATAAATGCATGATGAAAATTGTGGAAGGGCACCCGATTGTAACTCTTATAAACCTGCAGCAGCCAGTTGTCCAGTCGGGTCATGTCCAACCCGAACTGACGATCCAGCTGTAACTCGGAGAACATGTGTCGTGTGAGACGGAGAAGGTCAGCGTCAGTCCAGTTCCAGTTGTTGAAGGAGGAGCGACGCAGTGATTGGCTGGCTGAGGTGGACACCGGTCCGTTGCTATTCGGGATGTTAAAAGGACATTTAACTGTTTGTTTGATGGCAATATCATATCAGAGGTTAAGATAAATGTGCGTTTTCTATATTGATTTTATTAGTTTTAAATATAAACATTAATTATTAACTGCATTTTTCAAACTGATATGATCTCAATTTATGATCATTAAAATCAAATAAATCATTCGAAAGAAGCATTTTTCAATATTTAAAAAAACTCTCTTGGATTTAAATATAAAGCGACACTTGTATTTTTGAACATTTTATATTCCATATTTGTTGTCAATATCCTTATAGACTGCGTATATATTTCCCTTCAATAATTTGTTTTTTTATAGATCAGATAGCACAATTAAAAGTTTTTTGATAAGTTGCCTTTACTTTTTTTATAATAAATATTTGACGTAAACAAAAGAAGCAATAAAAACCTGCCCAATAGAGTATTCATATATTAAGACTGCAATATATATATTTATATTTAACTAAAAATGTATCTTTTTGCAAATGTCGAAATAATTTTATTATTCAAACATATATAACCTAAAATTTGAATGCTTACATCTTTTATTTGCTATTTTTAATACGTGTTTAAAGGTATACATTAAAATTGTATTCAATACTGCAAAATTTATGAAATAAATATCCCTACATCGTTATAATTGTGGGAAAGAGAGTTGCCTATTTTGAATTAAACTATTTCGAACATATAATTTTTAACATGAAGCCAATTAAAGCATTAAAAAATGATAATAACATAATTTAAGAAAAGGAAATAAATAATGTTATAATTAATTTAGTTTTCTTGTTTAAAATTCGAATTAACTCAAAGCTGAACGGCTAAAGTTGCCAAAGATCTTTGTTCCAAATCTACTGCACTGCGTGTAGTGTATGTCCTTTATAAGAAATCGAATACAGTACAAACACATATTTCCGTGTCCAGTTATCGTGTATTCAGATCATGGTCGTGTTTTCTTTTCAATGTGTTTAAGGTTACATTCTCTATAGAGCAGAATCTGCCATAGAAGTATCCTTTATTGAGATCTCAATTCTCTTTCATCTGCATATCACCTAGCTATATCGTGACGATCACAGTTACTATATGATATCTTACTATGTTAATATCTTTATACTAGGTACTATATAATATATGCATTATACATAATTTTCAATTAATACTATAACACAGAAAAATATCATTTTGTTGGATGTCATATTTTAAGCATAAATAATAATTATCTTGACGTGTGCTTATATAGATTGACCTATATATGTAACTTTTGATCAAAATATATGAATAATTGTATAATTTTTACGTGACGAATTACAGGTCATTAAATAAAATAATTAATTAATTGTAAATTGCTTCATCAATAATTGGTGTCGATTAAAGTTTATATAATTTAATTGTAAATTCAACTAGAGATATGTTGTCTATAGATTACTATAAAAAATTGAAAAATATTTTAAAAATTATTCCACACAAAGGCAACATATGTAGGTGTTTTTAAGAAATTGCTTTATAAATAAATCATCATTATCAGGAAGTCATTTAACAGTGTAAGTCAGTGTAACACCCCATTAATAATTATTTCCCTATGATAAAATATAACCACAGGAATACAGTTGTGATGTCAAAATCGATCATCATTAATCTGTCAGATTCAAAGCCATCAAAAACAATTAGTTGATAAAGTAGCATATATCAAAATAGCTATATGTATATCTCCTCACATCCTTTTCGTCTGCCTTCCCATTTATACCAGACATTTAGAACTCGGTAAATTAATGCTTATATCTAAAAAGAAAAAATATTTATGAAAATGTCTCAACAAAAATTTGGTTTTAATAATATCCTTTAAACATCCAAGATTAGTTATTTCGATGCTAATAAAATGTGACAGATGTATGCAGATTGGCTATAATTATGTTTTATATATATATATAAGCATCAATTTTGAATAACATTATTTAACTATGTATCAGTTTTACATTCAATTATTAAATGAAACCAGACAAAGGAAAATATATGAAGGCAATATAATCTAAGTTAATCGTTTAAAGTTAAATAATATCAGAAGAAAAATATTTGATTTATTATGAACATGAATATGATTTTTATATATAAAATATTTTTTCAAACTATTTACAGACAAACACAAAGTGACACAATTTAGCGTTAAACATTTTACTATGTATATATATATTACGAATTTTTATTTTTCTGAATTTCTTGAGAGGAGCGCATAATACCCGCAGTCTAGATTTCATTTTAAATACAGAATTTTTATACATTTAATCTTGATCCAAATGTCCAATTTTTTGGAGCATGCTATTTTTTGTTCTCTATCTCAAAAATGTCCATACAAAAATGTTGGTGCTTTTGTCCTACCAGTAACGATTCTTTGCATTTTGCCCGTAAGCGACCTCCCATTTTTATATACACCCCTAGTGAATACCTTTCTAAAAATTAAATAAATAAAATCACTAGAAATATCATTTATTTCGAAAAACCAACCGAAAACTGTAGTTTGCATCAGTTAACTGATTTTTAAAATTCTAACACGCGGACAATATCGATTGATTATTCCATATAAAAAAATTTCAAAGTAAAAAGAGGTCAATCGACAGTTCCATAGGTATTTCCTCAGTCTATTGCCGGAAAATAATAATTACAAAAAGGAAATTGTTTTTAACATAATTATTATCAACACACCTATAAAGAAAATTGTTACCACATTCTCTCCGTATATAATATTCGTTCATGAATAAAAGATGAAATAAACTGATTAATTTAATAATCAATGTTCCAGACATCAAATAACGGCCATGCTTATACATGTTCGTATATAATAAATTATAAATTTTAATATACCTGAGTTTTTAAACCAAAAGAAGATGTTCCCGTAAATTCCCTTTTGTTTACAAACAAACCAATATTAGTTAAACTTGTCAATATATCTAAATACTTGACATTACATATATTTACATTATTTGAAAACTAATGTTAAATATAAAAGCTTTCTTTACTTCAATTTCTGAATGGTTTTCTTTTAGAAAAATATATGCCAATATAGTTGCACTTAATTGCTGGGAGATGAAGCCATGAAGTAGATTGTTCAATCTCAGTTTTCTCGGAAAAAGAAAGCAGATAATTGAAGGCTGTCATGAAGCTCTTTCTCTGGAGTACATTATCTACAAAAACCTATCAAAGCAATAAGTGTAATTAAGTTTCGCAAGAAACATCTGATAGCCAGGAATATATTTGTACTTCAGTCGACTAATATATTAATCATATTTTAGCGAAATTTAAAAAAGACATTTTATATGACAAAAGCTAATATTTTTGAAAAGAACTTAATATTTTGACAGTTGTTCTGTAGATATAGTCAAGAACGAAGTACAATTTCAAGCCTATGTAAAATTTTGCATGAAATATATAAATTTTTGAATGTAGGTAATATTTTATTTATAACGCTGTTAAACTAATATTTGAAAGTTTCGAATTATAATTTCATTCAAAGAAAGTAAAACGATATCATTTCCTGCAATTTATTTTTTTTAATCATAATAATAATAATAAAAGTAGAAAAAAAAATTACAGCTAATCTTTGAGTTATCTTTCTAAGGTTTCTGAAATATGGTCTCCAAACGGGTTGACATTCCTCCACCAACTCATTCCCGGCAGTATGAAGGCCTCTCTAGCCTGATAAATAACTCTAGTCCAGAAGATGATACACACGACACAGGCTAGAATTAGATTCCTGACCAAGTTAATGCACTGTTGCGCCCGCAGAGAGTTCTCCCTGAATACTGAAAGCGCGTAAAGTTTGGGCGCCTGGCGGAAAGTTGATCGCCAGAGATCGTCCAAGTAATAATCGGCCATACAACTCGCAGCTAGTGCCAGTAGTTGAAATGAAAACAGAATTAGCATTGCCGTTTTAACCTGAAATTGTTCCATGAATATATTTTGTGCCTTGGAAATTCTTTTTATCAATTTTTTGTCTTGATCAAGTGAGGTGAATCATTCATTTTCTTGTAAAAGAAAATATTTCCATTTATGTATTGATTATAAAGATTGATTTTACGTTGATAAAATAGAATAAGTAATTGGTTTTAATTTCTGCTAAATTTCTAAACGTATAGATAAAACTCAACATTAATGTACAACCATAGACATAAAACTATGCTATATAACAATAGATAAGAATATAATGTCTATGTGTACTACAAAAGTATTATTAAAGCTTAGATAGTTGATTGAGTTCGATAGCTATATATGATTGAAATTTATCTATCAGAAAGAATATCTCTACAATCGATTGAAATATTAAACTTGATGCTATAATTAGAATATTTTCCATATTGATTTCAAAATAGATTTCAAATGGATTTTTGAGTTATTATCATGCAATTTGATCTAAAAAAATACATCCAAATTAAAAGGGAAGTCGATCGATTAATTTATTGATATTCTCTATCAGGAATTTAGAAAGAAATTGATTTATTTCGAGTTAAACAGCAGTATGACTCGTGAATAAAAAATTACAGTTCAGAATTAATAGCCCCAAAGATAACATCATATTATACTCAAATTTATTGTAACATTTGAAATAAAATTTTCAGAAGAATCAAAAAGTCAATTCAAACTATAACATTACCGTTTGCTATATACCCAACAATTAAACAGTGTGTCCCAGGAGTCCCGGATACATTCAACGCAAACGTTTTTTGAAAAGTTAGAATCTTTAATGACTATATATGGTTTCAATTAATATTCACTATCTATATATAGTACATAACATCGCACCATGAAGCAGGAAGACCTCGGTTACAAATGCTGCAAACCAACAAAGCAAAATCGCCAGCATCCTCCTAAAACAATGTTTTGGGCTGGAATGACGGCAATGCCCATGATCGGTTCATTCTTTCTGGAAGGTGGAGTTACTGCTGACGGAATAATTCTAGTATTTGTAATCCAAGTTTTGCTTCATGGTGCGATGAAATGTAGTATACGTATATAGATAGTGAATATTGATTAAAACCATTGTCATTATAAGGATTCAATCTTAAAAAAACTATTGTATTATATGTAACAGGGACTTTGGGCCACACTGTATATCAAAAAGTTCGGTAACAAACATGCATTGTTGAAAAATATTTAATTGATCAATTAGTTTTGCTCAATGTAATTTATTATTTTTAGTAGTTTTACTAATTTTCTTTAGAAATATTACTATTCTTTAGAAATAGATACAATAAATTATCCTATGTTAATTATATATACAATTTTTCTTTTTCGACGATACTTTCTTTCTAGATTATAATAAGTTATATATCTTACAAGGAATATATAATATAATCAATGACTTTTTCGTTCTTATACGTTCAAATTATCGAAAGAAACTGGGTAATTTTATAACTTGAAAGAAAAACTGAAAAAAAAGTTTCTTATCAAATAATTATCATCCCTAATATTTAACCGATTTCTATATAATATAAACTTTATTCGGTATAAGTAATGGTATAGTAAATGGTTTCCGTTTATTCATGATGAAAGATACTTTATTAAAAGTTTTAGAAAATTGACTTGAATTATTTAAAAGTTTTATTTATTTGAATCCAAATATTAATTTATTATTTTAAATGTAGTTACTTCATAAAATGTAACAAAACAAAAAATCATAAAGTTATTGTGAAATTTAGTTAGTTTAATTTCCAAAGATCAAAAAGGTCAAAAAGAGTGTTAGTTCATGTTTTAAACATCTACAAAAAATGATAAATAGCAAATTATGAATATATTAATTTTAATTCGTGTAGGTCTATACCAATAAAAAATGAAATAAAATATAACATAATATGACGTTAGCTTAATTATGTTTGAAGTACAGTGTATAACTTTAAAAAATTGTCTTTATCTGTTTAATACGTATAGAGTAATTACTATACCAATAAAGAAATGAAATCAAATATATGTTAGCTTAATTATGTTTGAAGTACAAAATGTATTATAAATTAAATTGTAATCTTATTTTATTAGTTAAAAAATGTATTATAGGTATTATGTGAAATCAAAGTTTGAATTAGTTCTTTATTTAAGTGAAATTTATAAAAAATATATTAGTAAAATTATCTTACAAAAAATTGTTGAGCTAACCTACTAATTTAAAAACTGAAATTATTACTATTTATAATTGATATGTATGCCATTACTTAACTGTTGGTTGAAAAAATAGGTATTAACTATCATAATAGCTTTAGTATAGTATTGTATCAAGAGATTATTTAATATAACGAAAAATATGGTATAAAAATTAACATGCAATTACGATAAAAATTGCCCGTTGCTAAGCATATTTTTGGCCCTAACAAACCGTTTCTAATAAATGTTTATAGATTTTTAAAACTGATCTAGTGTGCCAAATTTCATCCAAATCGGTTAGTTTACTATACAAAAGTGGTTCTGGAAAAGAAACAACAACAATGGAGAAGAAGAATAAATGAAAAAATGTGATTCGAAACCTTTAATAACTTTTTTCTATTTAACGAATTTAAAAAAAAATGTATAATTATTAATTACCAGATGGACACTTTGTATAAAAAATTCCAACACAATAGGTTTTATAGTTTTTAAATAACAAAAATCGGAAAAACGACACATTTTGAGTACTTCTATAATACTGAAAGTAGCGACGTCTGTTTAGAGCTAACAGTCTGCTACCGCAGTCTTAGATAACAATAATTACAGAGAAAATATCTAAATAATTAATAATATTGAGTAGGGTACCTAGTTGAAAAAGTGCTATATCGTATTCGGTTTAGAGTAAAGAAAACGGTGGTTCATTATTTAGCGGCGTATGTAATCGACTATTGAGTTTCATAAATATCCCACCATTTATTATAAAAAATTGTGTACATCAATATATTGAAATAAAAGATATATTGATTCATATCTTTCCTATAATTTAAATATATTTTAATGGAATATTTATTTATATCAATTTAGAGTACCTCTCCGTTGTATTGCTAATTAAAGGTACGCAAGGAAGAGCTATTTAAATGGTCAATTAGTATATAAACGTTTTGCCTTAATAATTAAATTGAAGACAAATATCTTGTTCTGCAAGAAGACGAAATCTTTAAAAAATTGAACTCATATAATTAATAATGTTAATTAATTAATCATGTTATACTTTCAAATTAAAACAAATCTTTTGAGCACATACTACACAACAGTAAATTTCGAACCGATTCAATACTTCTTTAGAAATAAAATGGAATTACGAAATTTTCCCACTCGAAAAGAAATATACGATCAGATAATAACAATCGCAGGGATGGAAATAATTTCCTTCCATCAATATTCTACGAAACAAAGAAGAATTTGGGGTGGTCATAATTCATCACTGTCGGATTGACTGTCGATCATTTATTTCAGTGTTGAAAACATGTCAGCCTGCTGACTTCAGCCTAAATTGTAGAGAAACCCGCTGCAAGGTATTATAATCTTATATTATAGGTGGACAGTGATAAAGTTGGCCTTGCTTGATAAGAAAGAAAGCAAGTCGATATATGGATAAATACTGTCGAATTGTTGGCAAGACTTCAACTTGTCTGAGAATCCAGGCAGCTGATTCAACAGATGCGGCTTCATTTGAAACCCCCGCGTATCTCTCGAAACCACTCGCTCTATTATGCGCACCCATACAAGGGGTAAAGGCAAACAGTGCATTTTATAGGTATCCTGTCTGTTCAATAATTACAGACAATAGTTTTAAATAAGGAATTCACTTTCCAAATTATAGAGTTGTCGATGGAAAAATCTGACAACATATACTATATATTATACTCTAAAAGTGAGAAAATGAATTCTATTTTTGTGTGGTTTTAAATTTGTAGCGAAAAGTTTAAAGAACTTTTGTGTAATATAAATTGTTTTCACAACCGGAAAGAGAATTTTAAGTTTATAGTAGGCGGGTGAGTAGATAAAAAGAATGGAAGGGAAGGTTTATTCATGTCAGGACATGTCGTTCCAATTCAAACAAGCTCGAGGAATTCTACCAAAGGAATTGCGGTATAGATTAGCATGCATTATTAAGGGATCCACTTGTTAGTAGTGCACTAATACTGGGGCTAGAGGGGTATTCTCATTCTATGGGGTAACGTGTCTATAAGGCCATGTTTTTATACGATAAAGAAGAAAGCTATAACGTTAATCGAAATTTTTAAAAAATAAATAAAGTTTTTTGTTGTTGCTTAAGTTGCTTATAATTGACAAAATTTGTTAATAATTCACACATCAATATACGCAGTGTTATCTATGTTTTCAAAAATGTTAACTTAGAGTGGATACAATATGTCAAATTTTGTAATTTTAAAAAATGACGGAAAATTCAAAGTCACAACCCAATTTTCATAAAATATAAATTTATACATAATAAATAAGATTTAATGTTGGTATACTTTGGCAGAATTCATTAGAAATTCCCAGTAAAACAAATAAGCAAAATAGATCAATAAAATAAATTTATTCAAACCATTATTACTATTCAAAAATGTTAACTTGATTTTACTTTTTTTACATTTAAATTTTGAAAAAAATAAAATTCAAGAAAACAATGTATAAATATTTAAACTATAAATAAAACAACACACAATTACTTAATTCAGTAAAATTTTGTTGACAACATTACCCTATGTTGTTTTGACATATTTTATATAAAATTCTCACTAACACTTATACGTAGGCAACTACATAACAGTATACATTTGATAGTTCAAACGATAATTTACATCTCACAATTGTTATCATTTTATTCTGGCAAAAATTCTCCAAAAAGAGAGGCGATTTTGTCTTCCTGTATATTATATTTCATAGGTGCGTGTAAACCAAATTTTCATTAGTTTACAGGCCAAGTTTTCTCAAAACATCAAAACACTTTCAATTCTTTTTAATCCAAATTATAATTGCAATCATATAGTTTATATCTGTTTTTCAGAAATTTCAGTTATATGTATATATAGTGTCTAATAATGTTTGATTCTAAAAGGTTATAACCATTTTCGCACAAACAGAATAACTTTTAATAAAAATCACGATTTTTCTATTTTTGGTTTCAAAATAAAACTTCGTTGAATGAATAGCGACATAAAATACCCTTCCGTTGGATTATTTATAGGAATAAAATTTGGCCTATCCAGAAATCTGCCAATCCAGCAAAAAATATCTAGTAATTTCTAAAGATATTTGAAATATTTGAAAGCAATATTTAATCAAATTAGAATATATATATATATACATAACGTAACACGACTTTACTGAACAAAATCTCGATAAATTAAATAAATTATTTTAATAATAATAATCAGCGTAGCGAATATAAAAAATAAATGGTTCGAGAGAATTGCATTAACTATGAATTTTCATTATCGATTTTTAAAGTGCTTCTCAAACGCTGGTAAGTTTTTAGTACAATCTTTGCGAAAGATTTTCCTTAAAAGAAATCACATCTATATTGAAAATGAAAAATACCTTTATTATTATTTGAGATTAAAAATTGGAAGGTTTAATCAACCACAGCAACGAATTTTTGAATACGTAAATTTAAAACACATTATTTGGAAGTTTGAGGAATATTAATTACGTGCTTAACGGTATTTCATCTTTAAGCTGGCGTAAAGGTGATATGTTAAAGATTAAATTATAATGTGTATACAAATATTATATTATTCGGTTAAAATATATATATTATTGTTCATATTTCTTCAATATAATAAAACTTAAATAAAGCAAAAAAATTATGAATTTGTTTTTGACAAATTTTCTCCGGCTAAATGAAATACATCTATCCTTCTAAAATAAAATTCTCAGCAAGTCTCAATTTTGAAATCACAAAAATATTTTTCAATTAGTTATTTGAAAAGTCGGATATAATATACCGAATAATTTTAAGTTAAATACCTTTTACACCAATTTATTTAAATTAAAATCAAATTGAAAGATATAAATATACAAGTTATGTACAAACAAAAACAATTAATTCACCTGAAAACAAATTCTAAAATTTTTTTTCCTATTTTGACATAATAAAAATGAATATTTATTGGATTTCTGAGTTCTATACTTCTTAAGTTAATTAATAAATCTATAAAGAAATGAATTCATCTATTCTATATAATTTGAGACACGCAAGACAACATAGAGCACTGGATTTTCTTTGGCCTTCAAAAAAACCTCTTGAGTAGTTCAATTGGTAAAAACACCTCTTCTAGACTTATCTAATGTATAACTTTGCCTGTACAATATAAGGAACAATAAATCATAAAGAATTGGTACCTACCATATTGGCCACGTTCCCGGGAAATTGGCTAATTTAATAATTTATTGGGAATGACGCAAGTAACATTTAGTATTATAGAAGCGTCTCTATTATTTATGGTTAGGTTAGTAAATGTATAAAATGATTGCAACATCTTCAAACGGTGGAGCCGAAGTCGGTCATTGTTTAATCAAAAATATTCATCATAATTAACGCGTTGCGTTGACTGTATCACAATATATATTAATATCTAATAAATATGTACTTCTAAATCTAAAGTCATTCTTCAACAAATGCTAATAGACTCGTTTATAAATAGATTTATTAAAAAGTAATGATTATAGTACAGTATCATCTAATTGACATATTATTTCGAAAAGATCTGTTTACCAAAGTAAAGTTTTTCCACTTCTAAAGAAAATATCACGGATTCACAGGATTTCAGTAGGAGGAAATATTAAATGGCAAACATTTTAATGGGAGTAAGCGTATAATATATATAACACATTAGTGTAATATTCTATAGAATGCTTTAGCAGTGATTATTTAAACACTCGACCAATCCCGGATGCAATGTGTTTAGTTACATTTATCATACAATACACCAGTTGCAATGTAATTGGCATATTAACTGAACAATTAATGTCTCTGGTATGAATTCTTAAAAGATCCAGAATTTCGTGTGTTAAAATTGCATGCGTTACGAACTTTAAATAAGTAAGTTGATATATTTCAGAGGAATTGTTAAAAATCTCACCAAAGCCTTAGATACTCTTTTGTGACAACTCTAAACTCTTTCTCTGACTTCCGGATCGAGGCCAGGTCGGGGTTGGGTGGGGTCGCAGTTTGCCCGGGCACGAAAAGATTAGGCCCACTTCGTCCGCAACATCTGCCCGAGAGGCTTGCATGGGGCTGGCCCAGAGACTGCCAAAGAGGAAAGAGATAGCGAAAGATTATTTAAGATGAGAGAGATGATCAGACTGGTACACAGTAATGATAATATAATCTATAACTGCAACTAATCATGTGACAAATGATTGTGGAAAACCTTCTGTTTGGAATAGTCAATTTAAAAAGTAAGCAACATTTAACGAAAGATGTGATTTATATAAAATAGTTGAGCAAGCTCCCACGAATCTCTTTATTTATAACTGTTTTAACTTCAAACAATCACTAAATTCCATATTTGATACACACAACAATCTAATCTGACAAAGTTTCATAAAAAAGAGTTCTTTTTAAAACGTGCCTCCTGCATAAATGTACTTTTTAAAGATGTCATTCTTAGAATTATATAATTTATGACTTCAAGTTGATAGGAAAATATATAGACAACTCAAAACCTACTTTTATATAAAAACGAATATCTTTTCTATAAAGACATAATTTTAAGTAAGTATAATCCAGAAATATAATATTCCTGTGTTTATACAATAACAGACAGTAGCTTAACTGATACAGACATTTGAACATCTTCGTATATATATATAATATATTTATGTGAACAGGCATAGGTACAATAGCTTCTATACATAAGATATATTCTAAATTCTAGGGACAAGATAAAAAACGTTTGCCGAATTGAATGGAAGGAGTAATAGACCGACTGTGTTATTGTTAGAGATTTATTTGATGTGATGTGGATAGAAGCGCTTTTTATTTAGTCAGTAAATAAGTAAAGTGGGTAAGTTAAGACCAGATTATTAATTATTATTACTGGATTACAAAAAAATAGAAATATATATTCCTTTAAAAATATAAATTATTTTTCTCCAGAAACTATCTGGTAGTATTTCCATAAAATTTGATTAACATCAATTTATAAACATTAATAAATCATATAAATCAGCCATGAATTGAAATATCTAAATAAAATAAACCTCTCATTATAGATAATTCATGTTGTATACAATTTATTGCAGGCCAATAATAAAATCTTCATGCTATTAATATTCGTGTTTGTCCTGCCTGATACATATGATTCTTTATTGATTCAATGTATAATCTATTCAAGAAGTAAATATTATTGTAAACATTGTTGATAATAATGTGTATAGTGTTATTCTATTGAACCTAAATTTAGAACATTCATTGTACGCATCAATTATTCATTACATTTAACAGTAAACTAAGGAATTCGATCATGTTATATTATTATTTTAGTTAATACTTAAAAAGTAATTTTAATAATAAATGATGTTTTTGAAAATAAACTTTACTTCAATAACTACAGAAAAAGATGTAACATAAGTCGATTTCCATCCGAACAAATTTTCAAGCAGCTACAAGTTGTTTACATGAATATTTATGATTATTATATTATAACAATTAAGACAAACTAACCTCAACTTTGCTTCTGACCTTCTCCACAGAACTTATAAGATCGAGAGTAGCGGTGGGATCGACTCTGGTACAGACAAGCATCCCCGACAATCGTTCTTCAAGAGATGTGATTCTGAAAGACAGCAATGTTTATTTGAATGTTTCATTAGGATATAACGAAACTTATAAATTCGATTTTATTTAAGATATCATTCCAATATCATATTTAAGACCAGGTAAATAAGGTACCTATCACCAGTTTTTGAATAATTTAAGATTCATATTCAATATCAATAAAAGATGTTACAAATGTTAAAAATTATTTGAAAATTTGTAAAATTTAATTGCTGAAATAGTTTTTAAAATCGCTTTCGGTTAATCTAGTTAATAACGTTTTTGAATTTTATCTTTATTAAAATTTTCAATTATATTTAAAGTTTCAATTCTCCTTCATTGCAACAAAAAAACAATACCATTATTTCTTCACTTTATAGTATAATAATTTACATTTAATTGTATTTCTGATTACAGTTTTACCTACCTATCCTCAATTATAAGTAGCTAAAAGACTTCTGTCTCCATGGCAAAACAATAAAAGAAAAATAAATATACACTCTCTGTAGAAGAGTTAATTTATTTTCCTTTTGCAATGCTGATACGTTGATTGATAAAGTTGATAAAGTTCATCTTAATTCACTTTAAATTTAATTAATTTTAGTTTTATTTTAGTTTCAGATAATGTATTTTTTTGTATTTTCCTTTATAGTTTTGTTATGAGTGTGTCTGACTTGGCGGATGCAAAACGTGTTTGTCTATCTCTCTTTCAGCAATTTCAGGCATTCATTGTTTTGGACCTACATGTATAGTATTTTGTATTTATTATAAATAAAATGAAGAAAGATCTAAGAAAGATTATTTATATTCTCTATATTCTTCGGATCTAACTGAGGGATTTGTAAATAAAGTTTTTTATAAGTAAAACATTTGTAGAAATTGGAAAATAAATAAAAATCAATTTATTATTAATTATTTCTTCAGTTGAACAAAATTTAAAAACTTTCGGCCTCAAATATAATATTGAAGTAACATAGATATTACGTCTTCATTTGGCTTCACTTATGTCTCCAAAGTACAATCTATAGCGACCAGACATATCAAAGTTACATCTCTAATTGTTGATGTTGACATTTTTTTTAAATAAATAATATAGCGAAAAAGATATAATTATATAGATTCAATTATATCATCCCATTTAAACATATATTCGACAGCTGTTTAGCTAATTTATAGTAAATATAATTGGAATAAATAAATAATTTATATGATTGTAAGGTAGATTGTTAAAATGTTTTATACATTTCAGCTCAGAACTTTTATTTGCAGTTGTTGGATTTGGCTTTAATTAATCTATTAATGTTGATGGTTAAGCTTGTTACACGCTTAGGATTTTTTGTAACTTTTTGGTTATACATATAATGAGAGCGCACTCACCTGAAGAAAAAAATATATATTACGAGCATAGATATCATATGGAACTAACTATATCATATTTGCAGACTACGACAGTTATAAACCAAAATGTCAATTGTAATAAACAATAAAATATTTGTCATGTTTTTAGAGCAATTTCTCTATTTCATTCAGTAGGAATCCATTAGTACTCTTTGTAAGACACACAACTACCTGGATATCGTTCATGACATAAAAACAATCCAACAAAAACTGAGCTATTGATATGGGATTTTTTATTGTTTGAATTACCACAAAACTACTCCGACAGAAGTATAAACTCAATATTATCTAAATCAACACCAGAGAATAAATCCCTATTATGTTTGGTAATTCACAAATATAAGTTTCAAAATTTCCTTTAAAAAGATTATTCAAGAAGAGAAATAAATATACCGTTAGAACGACATTTTCAATTAAATTAATCAATATATTGATTAAATTAGGTTGCCTTAGTTAGAATGAGTGCGGCTGGAGAATGAATTATACTGTAAAATTTTAGGAAATATTATAATATTCTAAAATATTGAAAAAATATTAGGAAATATTGGTAGAAATATGATTGACAAATCAAAAAACAGATGCACAAAATTGGCAAAAAGTGTATTAACTCAAACAAAAATGAGATCGAGCTAAATATTAAAATATACCAGTGCATTAGCACTGACATAAAAATACATTTAAATTCTATAATTACACAAAAGCTCACTATTTTTAAAGTTAATAAAACCAAGGCTCAGACAAGTTTTGCAATAATTTAGTTAATACAAATTTGGTAACAATTGTTTTGATATCAATTTTGTTTTAATACATTTTTTGTTCAGTAACGGTTTACAATTTAAAATAAATAATAAATTCATTTGACTAAATTTGATTTAATTTACGAATTCCAATTCATTACCACAAAATATAAAAATATTATTATTATGTTTATTTAGCTTTGATATACGAGTATTGATTTTTAATTGATTAGAGTGAAAGTTTTATTGACTAATTTTAAATGTCCAATCAAAAGACTCGATATTTGGAGAATAGTTTCTGTCACTTTCTGAGTCCATTCGTTAAATATAAAGCTGTTTCTACTTTTTGTGATCAAATAAATAATTAAAGAAAAATTGTATTATATTTAAAGCAGATATTTGCTTTGTAAGTAGAAATTACCAGAAAAATAATATAATTGTAAAATAAAATATAATTTTTGGAAGAAAAAATATTTTAATTTTCTAAAAATTATTTAAAAATAAATAAATAATTGTTTAGGAGTAAGAGTATAGCAATAAACATTTTTAATATTAAAATAACATTATTTTAAAACGTCTTATTTGTTTAGGTGGTAACAAACAAATATTTAGAAGATATGAAATCAATAAAATTTACAACATAAGGATTTGATATGTGTGGATCTCATTCAGTAAATATCTATATATATACGTACAAAAATTATGAGTGTAATTGCACATTAATCTTTTTATAAGATTATTTATTTAAAATATACTTAACAACATAAATATGCATTTTTATAGACACACACGCACCCAAATTCTAGTAAAATTGGAGGAATGAAATTATACAGTTAAATCTTTAATATGTATAAATAGTTAATATAGTTACTTAATATGAAAATTAACAAGAAAATGCTGTATTATATATTCTATAGATTTTTCGAATTTTGACTTTATAACGAAAAGCATGCGTGTCAAACAATGACTGATGTTTTATAAAGTGGAAGTTACCTGTTACATATAGAAACCAACTTCAAGAATATGTAAATATTTCTAATCAATAACAATTTATATTTCAAACATTAAAAATATAGAACCGGCTTCAGAATTTTCTTAAAATTGAACAAAAGTGAAACACAATATATGTACCTTAAATGGATACTGCCAATATATGTTAGACTTATTAGATACACTTCCCTGTTTCAAAGAAACTCCTGCCGATAAAAGACAAAGAAAGAGTTCCATTCTTCAATTGATATCTTTTAATAATTAACTCGGAAAAATCTCTGACAACAACCAGATAAACAAAAAAACTCAATAATAGCACCATCCTCGAAAGTGTTTTCTTGCCTTCGAGCGCTATGGAATATTATTTGAAGGTATAAGGCCTCATATATTCTAGAATAATACAGTCTGCGGTTGAATTGTGATCTCCTTCCTCCCCAATTCCCGTCTTATAAACTTGCTCTCTCAGAGTGCCAGAACTGTGTGTGTGTATGGCTGTCTGTCTGTGTATTTTTTTTTGTAGACACAAAAAAGCTTCTTCGTAAAAAGTGCCCCAGTTTAACATAATCCGGAAATCAAATAAGAAGAACAAATAGAGGGACTCAAAGGTTGACAGTCACATCCATAGATATCTGGTGGATTGCAGGCACTGACTCTCCCTGAACTAGCACCTCCAGTTAGACGGGTTGGAAATTTGAAGTAAATTTGTTTAAACAATGACTGCAATAATGGTGTAGACATTATTTTTGCCACCATTTATTCATAAAAGGAACAAATATAGGAATGAAAGATAATGAACATAATGAAGATTGAATGGAAAAACTATGACAGTGAAAAATAATTTAGAAAGTATAATTGGATTTAAAAATTTGGTAATAATAAAAAAAAAAAAAATCAGATATAGTCTTCAAACTTAAATGTATTGATTGAAGTGAACTCTAAATGTTTTACAATATGTATAATTACAAAATTGAATTATATGAAATTAAAGATTAAAAACATTTTTTACATTTCAAAGGAAACAAGAAGCTAAGCCGACTTTTGAAACAATCGGATTTCATATTATATAAAGACAGCTTGTACATGCAATTGGAAATCTAAAACAAGGAAGAAGCCGGGTGATCTTCGACTCCTCCCAATGGTATTGAATTACTAATGCATTTATCAGATTGAAATCAGAAAAAAGGCGGTTTTGTCACACTTATACTTCGCACCATTTTTTCACTTTTACTAGCCGACAGATAGGCCACACCCCACCTCGATAACCAACACTATGGCTTTCAGTTCTGTTGTGTGAGGTAAACTTATTTGATTAAATCTGGAGAGTTCATCTTAGGAGGCATCGTTTTGTGGAATGAAGACGAACTAGGAAAATCTGCCTCGGCTTAATGAATTTATGAACAACAAATTTAACAACAAAGATTTCAGCTTCAATTTAATAAAAGAAATCCTCTGTTGTCAAGTGTGTCAATTACATTTGAAATAGTTTGAAAAATAGATTTTCGATAAATCTTTAAACAAAATTAAACTTTAACGGAAATTTAATTTTTATATCTTGAAATCTTGTTTTGGTAGCAAGTTTTTATTATAATTTTAACTTTTTAGAAAAATTATTTATTATTGAGGATGAATATACATCTATTTGTATAACAATTTTATAAATATTTCAGTTGAACTCAATATTATTATTCTATATTATACTGTTAATATTTTGAAAGCAAAACTATTTTTTTTTATTCGTTATAAATTTCAACACAATACGTAGCCGTGTTTTAGTTTTCATTTAATTAACTTATAATGATGCGGGGCTCAATATAAAGCCAAAATAGGGAAACAATATAAACATATCCGAAACTAAATATACATTATATATGAGAACAAATCCAAAAAAAATAATTTAACAATTTGTTTCATTGGGCTGTTGCCCATAGTGAAAAGCAAAAGGAATGGGTAGTATAGTAAAATTAAATGAAACATTTTAAAAATGTTGACATTGTTCCCTGTATTGAGTAAATTTCACGCATTCCAAAATGCAACGGAAATTAGATATTTAGAAAAACATTGGTATAGACTAGTTTGCATAAATATATAAAAATGCGAAAAAGTTGCAGTCAAAAATTTAAATTCGGTCGAGAAATGTTCTACAATTTTTACAGTTTATTTTCAAACTTTATTTTATAAAACTATATTAATGCATATTCATCACAGTGTAAAAGTTTGAAAGAATTTTCTGCCTATTTAGAAACTAAAATAATAAATGCCAAAATAAATCGGCAGAAAAATTAAAATATTAAAATACGGTTGGAAATTGTGATAGGTATATAGACGAAAGATTTTTCAATATAATCCAAGTTTGATTGTAATTAAAATAATTAATACTAAATTAAATTGATCATATTTTTTCCGTAAAATCTGTCAGTTTCATATTTATATTATTTTATAAAAAGTGATAAGATTTTCCAATAAATTATTGGCATCCCAGATCGTCAATACTTAGTACTATAAATAAATAATAGTTAGTAATCATCTCAATTAATTCACTCACAATAGAAGAAAAAAATTGTTGGCAGATATGTTTCTATTTTATTTAACTATTCTATTTTTAGAATCTGTTATTCATAATAACATTTCTCCTTTAACAATTAAATACAAAAATAACTCTTTAGTATGCATTTATATTCTCTCTATTCCTTAAATAGAACTGTAATTAATGTATCAATAAATAAATGAATAAACCACATTGTTTTTCAAACAATACGTTGCTCTACCCGATTAGAACTGCTAAATATGCTTTATCATGAGAATGTTAATGACTGTGGCGTCAATATGTCATATACTGGAAAAGCTAGATACAAATTAATTTGTTTAAAATGTAAGAGAATAAATTATTTTCATAAATAAAAGAATGCAGATCAAGTAAGAGAATTGCTAAACTATATGAACATTCTTCTTACATTCAAAACCTAAATATTTAAATAAACAATTAAAAATATTTAATTATATTTAATTTTAGAAAGCAATTTATATCTTAACGGGTACCAAAAACGGAAATAATTTTAACATTTCTGTAAGTTTGAGGCACAGAATAAAGTTGCAGAGGTATATACAAACAATTTTTCATTGTTTTATCAAAACAATTATTCTATAACTAACAAAGTATTTAAAAACATTCTATGAGACAATATCTTCACGAAATTTAAATATAAAAATTAAATATTAATGAGAGAAAATTTCAATAGGAAAAAATTAATTTACCGTCGTTCCAGCTTTCTCAAAGACTCATCGGGGATAGAGCTGGACCCTGCAGAGATTGTGGTTCCAGTTCCATTGCCACTTCTTGAAACAATCTCTACCGAACCATCTCGACTTCGGCGAAAGATAGACTTACTAGCCGATCGAGAATGACTATTGGATCTGTGCGAGGTCTGATGGCTCCCTGTTACATGGAAGGATGCTGTACCATTTAAGTGGGTGATAAAATCTGTCAATGTACACCTTTATTGTAATAATTGTTATAACAATTACGAAGTCAAATAATCAGAATCAAAACTAACCCAAATTTGAATTGTGATGTTAAATATTTGAAATGAATAGTTAGGTCCTTCCTCCAAATATAAAATTTATAATCACTAAATCTGAGAGGCTATTTTTTATTAATAGTAAAAATATTATGTTTCCAACACAGTGATCTAAAATTGTATCTAATTAAAATATTTAATTTATATTTGTTCACTTTTATGCTTTCATTGTCCCGAAATTTGGACATCAGAGTGTCTCGTGAGGCAGGCAAAAAAGGGCTAAAATCCATCTCCTAATTTAATTCAGGAATTTCATTTTGATAACAAAAAAATTAACATCTAATTGGAACATTATCGACGATGAATTCTGTCTTTAAATATAACTGAAATGCACAATGAAAAGCAATCTTAATGGAAATTTTTTGTTTTTTTCTACTTTTATATATAAGCATTAACTAATTAAAAATAAACATCAAAAGATGTAGTTCTATAAAGTACATTTATGATATTTCTTGGTGTACTTTTAATTATTGTTGCGATAATAGATATTTTTCAATAAAGATAAATTTAAAATTCACAAAATTTAATTAATGATTTTTAATGATTAAAAAGAGAAAGTAAAAAAAACTAAAAAAACTAAATGTTATAGAAAAGTTTTTAGCAAATATGTCCAGTTCCGTATACACTACATATATGTATAAAATCCCTACGAATAAGTAATTCTAAAATGCCTTTTATCACGTTCTCAAAGAAGGAAGAGTCATGAAAAGAATCTATATCTTACATAGAATTAATTTCTACAATTTCTTGTGTGATTAAGCTACTTCATGAGAACGTGGGTAGATGAAAACCAGAGAAAAACATTTTTGTCTTAACGGATTTCAATTATTTTTTTAATAGTTAGAATAAAACTCATTATTTTACTAAGCCCATTAGTATAATATTATATATAAAAAAGTTAAACAATGCTATCGTCGTTTTTAGTCAGAAATGACTCGATAAGAAGACAACCTTAAAACTGCAAATATTAACAAAATTATAAAAATTGTGTTTTATTGTTTGATAATACATGTTTCCAGGAATTTATTTTTAATATTTATTGTTTATTATTTATAATATCAGAGAATATTGTTCTATAATGTAAAAAAATAATTATTATTAAAAAATCTACCATTTCTATTCGACGAAAATTCAACGCTATAGTTAACAGTAGCGGTAACTAATAGTAATAATATATAGTAGGTGGTTAACTCTAGACCGAAAGCACTATATACTGGTGTTTGAACTGAGCTATTTACAACCGGAAAGACGCATTGATTTCCAGAGAGAGCATAGAGCAAGTCTTCAACGTGAAGGTCTCCCGAGTGAGGGTGTCTCTATGAGGTATTAACAACAGTCTTCGTATAGTTTGCCATTACTGCATTTTATTATCCTCAAACTACACCGTGTTGTATTCTAGTATAGTATGACAGAAATAGTAGTAGTAGAACTGTCAAATCCTATTTCCGCCAATGAATTACAACAATTTAGCCAGCTACCTATATTTCAAATATCCTTTTGATTGAATTAGATCTGTCGCCTTCAAACTCAACCTCACTATAACGAGTCTGTCCACTTTGCCTAAAAATTTTTACCTATATGATCCACCATGTCAACTGAATAATTTAATGCAGAGCTATATATCGCCATATCATTTCTATCTGACATATGGTGACCTTATTTGTCATGGTTTGTTTTTTTAAACTTGAGATTCCTAACATTTATTCTATTAGATCATGTGAGGCTATTAATTTAACTAATCAAATGTTTATCTGCAAATATTTTGTCTTCAATAGAAGAAATTTAAATAATACCTTACATTGCGCAAGAAATATATAATTTTGTTAAATTAAAATGGTGAATAGAATTTTTAAAATGTATTTTTTAAATATCCATTTCTATTTACTTTTACGTCAATCACAAAAGTTATATAATAATATTGATTTATTATTTAACAAAAATAAATTGTTACGACGGTATAAGATAATTATAGAATTTTTATTAAAATATGTAAAACAGACGATATTTTAACCTTCTTTGAATTTGTTCAATTTAATAATAAAAAATCATAATGGTATTAATATATAGTTTTAAAAAGTTGAAATTATTATAAATGTTAGTTTTATTTAGACTATTAATTCTCTGATTTCAATATTGTGTAGCTTCTGGATTTTGTTGTAATAAAAACAAGTGATACATAATCCAAAATCATCTTGTTGTTTTAATCATCTAATAGTTTTCGATTTTCCTATTTCAATTCCTTCCCAAGGATTAGAACTAAGACTAGCTATACAATAATATGATTGTACCAGAAAAACGAGTGTTTAAAAATATCTTAAGAAACCGAAATTATCTAGACTTCTTACAACAAAAACAACAAAATTTAAATTATCTAAAAAAGCAAAATGAAAATATAACCTCTATTAACTCTACTGCAAATAATGGTTGGGTAAAATCTAGTTAGATGTTAGATTTTTTTGCAAATTTTATATATTTAAAATAACAATATTATATAGATGAGTACTGCAAATATTTAATACAAAATGTTTAATTTTTTAAAAGTATTTTTTTTCCAATTTTCAGAAAAAACTGTAAAAATCTTAATTTAGAATAAACATTATGCAGTATTAGAAATGGAGAAAAATATTTTTAAAAAACGAAGATTTATTAAAAGAAAACAATCTCTAACTGTAACGCGCAAAGAAACTTTTTTAATCTTGCAAACTTCATTATTTATTACACATAATAAATAATAAAACCACAATATTTTATCCCCATGATACGTTTCATCACCGCCTGTAAATATATTTTTATAACTATAAAAAAATATGTTCATATTGAATTATAAATAACATGATTTCATCATGTTTGAAGCTTTATCAAATTAATTTTTAATACATAAAGTTTGTTTTCTACTACTCTCTGTCCAGGTAGAGAGAACTTGATATATGTCCTCCCCACTTTAAAATAATAAAACTTCGAGCTTGGTCAAACGAAGAAATGAACGTGGTAAAATTAATTTTTCCTATTTAATATTTTGCAAGGCAGTAAATTTGTTGATGTCTTTTTGTCAACTTACAGAGAGGGACATGGATATATGAACAGAAAGGAAATTAATTAATTAAGGAAAGTCTAACAACAAACGGGACTCATAAGTTCACGAGGAACAAAAAAGTAATTTCCCAATTAACCGTCTATAGCTGCATGGTCAACGGCAATTTATCTTAGTTTTTGAGATGCCTTATAAAATTTTGCAGGAAAATGGCTCTGGGGATTGTTTCCATCTCCTAAGTTAGAACAGCACAAATAATTGATTGATTATTATGGTGTACAAGTGAAGAGTACATACATATATTTAATTCAGATGTATCAACACAATCATTTTAATAGATAAGGATATTTTACAATTCGTGCTCAACTTTGGTTATTTGTCAAAAAGCAGAACTAGCCAGAAACTCCGACTATAGTTAAATAAAATTATTTTGATATTCAAAACTCCGAACTAGCCAAATTATAATCTACATAGTCTTAAGCATCTTTGAATCATATTACTTTTATTACATATCAATCATAAACATTTATCAAACATATGGAGTTTTAAAAATTTGGCTAGTTCGTAGTTTATGTTTTATGAAATTTGTTAAAAATTGATTTTTATTTTTTGATTTCTAAGGTTTTCACATTAAATCCCCTACAAATCTGGCTCAAAGAGGCTTAAGACCACTTAGATAAATATTTCTGCTATAGTTCAGAGGTTGAAAATATCTTACATTGTTTTGGCTAGTTCAGAGGTTGAAAATATCTTACATCGTATTGGCTTATAGTTCAGAGGTTTAAATATCTTACTGTTTTGGCTAGTTCGGAGTTTCTAGTTTCGTTATCACAATTTTGGCTGGATCTAATTTTACAATAAACCTTGATATCTATGGTTATTCACAGATCTCCATGAAATTTGGGTCAAAGATACTTAAGACCATGTAGATTACTTTTTCGGCTTGTTCGCAGGTTTATATCTTTAAAAATTGTTTTGGCTACCTAGTTCTGTTTTTACAAATAACCTCAACTTTAGAATGTTAAAATATCATGCATGTTTTTATAAGCATAGATCCCACCTGTGCAACGATTGAGTAAGGCTCCCATTGTTGATGCTGGAGACGATTGGGAGAGTGAAGTATCGATCGGTTGGGAGGCCGAACGCAGATATGGTGGATGACCTGATCGATAGTCTGGATTAGTTGTCGGCGGCACTGCGTCCAACAAGTAAGCGGAGTCGGGGCGATTGCTCGGGAGCTGGGCTGATATGGCCACGGGGAAACAGTGACAATCGCGCAGTCTGATGTGGTCGAGTGGGTTTGGCTGTTTGACCCCGTTGGTAACGGTGGATGTTGCTGCTGTGGTTGGTTGTTGCTTATTTTTGACGCTGGATGTGACTGGCCGAGATCCCTTTTGATTGGAGAAGTAAAACTGGGCGGAGTAGATTCCTACCAGCCTTTTGAGATGATCTGTGGACATAGGAGAGATCGATTTTCTATTTTTGAAGTAAGTTGGACATTGTTATAAAAGGATTCTTTTAATTATATGAAAAGGAAGGAAATCAATGTGAAAATAATTACTAAAAATGTTTATAGAAAGTCATTACTTTTCCGACTTCGATAACTGTTTACAGTGTTCTTTTTAATTGTTTTTATTACATATTCACACATTATTAGAAAATCTAATATAAAACTTAATTATTTAACAGATCCAATCTACAATTAGTCAAAAGAAAACATTGAAGTACTCTATAATTGTCATGTTAAATTGACTTCAAAATAGGTTGCGTTAAAATACGCATAAAGCGTGAAAGATATTCTTTCCATTGATTACTTTTATGAATTAGTTTACTCAATTATCGTAGTGAAAAGTAACAGTATCGACACGTAGAGCACATTCAATGATGTCGTTAAGGTAACACTTTGACCGATTATGAGCCGATACGGACTAAGAAATAAGAAGAATTAATCTTGCTCATAAGGGATCAAGTTTATATGGAAAGGAAGAGAAAAAGCTTCGTTTCCGTCCAGACTGGCATATCCTGATTTTCGATCACTTACAACTTAAGACTTGCAAAATAAAAAATTCAAATTTACTACTAGCTATAACAGGTGGGAATCGTGGTTACAAAAAAATAGTGATGAGTTGCCGTTCTAATGCGTTCTATAAATCACCATACACCACATCTCCACTATGTTAATGTAAACCAATTAATTACTCTTTGACAAAATAAGTGATATTGAAGGAAATATATCATGACGAGCTATCTAAATATTCTTGTATATTATTCAATTATTTTAGTTACAATTTATTGTAGATTATTAGATGACCTTATTCGTCAGTTATGACATAATATATCACATTTTTAGTATGAATTGTAGGTAATTTGAAAACAATATTATTTGTGTGATAAATTAAAATAGAAGGTTCACACATGTCATAGAATCTAATCACATTGCTAAATCTTGAAAACAATATTTTTTTAATTATAACGCTTTTCTTAATGCAGGAATGTTGAATAAAGCAAAAAATATCCAATCTACATATACAAATACAAGTAGGGAACATACCGAGCTAACAACAAACACGTTCAAAACAAATAATATTACTTCGAGAGAAATTTGTCCAATGCTTGTTCAGTTGCGTTTTAAAATGAATGGTATTCAAATGGTTTGTTATTTAAACAAAAAAACAGCTGTTAAACAATTCATTATATAGGTATAGTGTATATTTATTTTTAAATACAAAGTTGAATTCCGAAATTAAGACAAAAATGAAATAGCAAACAAACTATTATTTTGGAAGAATATAAGAATGTGATTATCACTTGAACTGAGTTTTAATCTCAAATAATTTTTTGAAAACGCGTAAATTTTGTTTAAAACTAAACTATATATTATAATATCTTAATATACAAGAATTATTGCTTGTATATGAAATTTGGTTCAAAAGTTGGAAAATGAAATTCATGATAGACTGAATATTAATTATCCTACAATATAGAATATTTGCTAGCGTTATTTTGAAACAATTATTTTATTGATTTAAGGATTAAATCAATAAATTATTAACTATAAGGATTATAAACTTGTGAACCGGATTTTGGAAATAAACAAAAATTGGTAGAATTACATAATTATATTTCTTAAATTTATAGTACATTATCGGTTGTTAATTTAGCAATCTAAGAATATAGTAAAGATAACTAAAAACATAGAATGTATTCAATTCGTGGTCGATATTGTTTTGTTATTAGGTCAACTGTTCTAATCGATTAATAAAAATGTTTGATAGAACGAGATCTCTTTTTGTATTAATTAAATCATTTATTAATTTTTGTATCACATTGTATTCAGTAATTATAGTTTGGTATTTAAAAAAAATATTTTTCCTCACATTTATAAAATTAAAGAGACACAATTGATTTCCTAATATTTCGAGAATCACTTATTATACAGTATACGCACAAAAAATCAAAATTTATTTATAAATACCTCAAGCTAAAATTATGACTCGTTATATATCGTTATATATATCGTTAAATTAACAGAAATTCTAGACAATTTTAAGTGTAGAAAATTTCTTACATTATATTTAAAAAAATAATAATTGTCAGACATTATTTAATGGCATAACGTGTATCTGTCAAAGAACTATAACATGAATTTAGTTGTAGTTATCGTTTCTTTTTGAAGATGATAGATAGCATTTAAATATAGTTGGTTTAATTCTCCAAAGCTCTAGGTTTCTCATGAAAAAAATATTTCATTTTATTAAATACTCTAAAGTAAGTTTTTTATCAATTGTCTGCGCTTTTGGAATAATTGGGACATGTCGTCTCATGCTTTTCATAAAAAAACTAAAAAAAATTGTTATTGTTATTTGTTATGTGATTAACGAGTTATCAACTATTAACACATCTCTGTCTGCAGTTTGTGTGATGCAGTCAACTATATAAAATGTCGATATATTCAGTCAGGTTAGCAATTGATGGATTGAAAAGTTTATTGGATCAATATATACCACTGTATGTATTAATTATTGATTGTATTGCAATTTTCACTCACTTGTTCAGCAATTATAGATAGAATAGTTATTTTCTGTTACATGCATAGATATTGTATATTATATATAGTTCTATATATAATATACAATATCTATGGTTACATGTTAATCTTCACATTTAAATAAATGTAAAATAAAAAAATACGTAATAAAAATGAAATTTATATAATTTGTTTTAATGTTTGGTAACATAACCTGCTTCATTTAAAACAGAATTAATAGAAATTATAGAAGTTAATTAATGATTTAATAAACTAGAAATTAAAAATGAAATCGCTTATGCCGTTTGCTGTACCGACTTATTTAATATAGGTATATATAATATAAGAGAAATAATCGTATATTTAGAACTAGCCAATTCCTCGGTGTTACGTGTCTGTTATATTATATAGATGAAGGTTGACAACAAGGACCTCGTTGTGTAGTTTCAGTTTTCATTGCTGCGTCTGCTATGTCTCATTTTACTGCAGTGTAAATAAGTCTGATGAGCAATCTCAATTAAGAGACAAGTTGAAATAAAAATTTATATTTCTCAATTAAAAAAAAAAATTTATTTACTTTTCATTAATTTTTTATTTATGTGGAAATATGTGTGCTGATCTTAATTGTAAATAAAGTTTGAATTTAAATCCATTATATAAGATATTTTGTAGTAAAAATGTCCTTTAAGACAAAACTTATTTTAAAATACATATTAGGCATTC
This sequence comes from Vannuccia rotundouncinata, assembly GCA_034780395.1. Lineage (NCBI taxonomy): Eukaryota > Metazoa > Platyhelminthes > Proseriata > Coelogynoporidae > Vannuccia > Vannuccia rotundouncinata. The sequence goes on along the minus strand of JAUZNC010007129.1, from coordinate 5,108 downwards.
TTTTGCAATTCAAAACTGATGCATCAACACATTTTGATTGACACAATGACCTCTATAATGACAATAATGAAAGTATCAAACAAAGATGAAATAAATCTATAAAGATGATCTGAGTTTTTGACGGATGAATAAGTTCTACAACGTTGCTCATTACGTCTAGTCCACTGATAGTAATAGTGTTACCTGACCTACCACAGTATAAACTGGAGGGACGAACTGACACAATTGGAAACTGCAACACAACAATATCGTCAAACTGGGTTGTAATTAGGTCCAGTATCTCTTTTCTTACCAGCGCCGGTATGTTATGAAATAGCCTTCGCAGAATAAGTGAAACGAAAAGAAAGTGTCCTTAATAGAATTAAAGCAAAATAGAAATGATTTTATTTTAATTGATTCAACTGAGCAAAGCTATACCTAGTGAAGAGGTTAACATGCTGTGCTGACGTAGACTTGTGGTCACATGCCTCCATTGTTAAGAAGAACGAAATTGTTTAAAATCAGAGATAATCATCATATTTATAATAGAAAATCAATTATGGCCCACAGAATCAATGGATGAATTCCTAGTCGTTGGAATAGTCTCCTTATTCTCGCTCAAAATAAATAATCGATGTACTTGAACACAGGTCTACGGACTGGTGCACTTAGTATTATGATTTCTTCAAGATTATAAAAGCTGAAATCAATCGATTTAGAGCTAGGTTCGTACTTATAATGAGTTGTAATCATTCAATCTTATAATAGAAGTAAACACTTTTATGTTGGTAACATAAGAGCCATGGTTGTTAATGATATTCGCCACAGACAACTCGACCAATTGTGGGAGCAATGTGTGACCTTTTCTATCACAGACAACCAGTCTGTTGTGAAATAAATATCCAGCAGCGTGTAATAGCAAGGTAATCTTGATACCTTGAAAAATTTGGAAGGTACCTTGAAAGAATATGCTTCATAGTCGACAATGGATCATTTCGGACCTATGAGGAGTTCATTTTTAAATCCGATTGTATAGTGAAAAGATTTTGGAAGTAAAAAATCAAGTGACTTAGAACAAGCGCACAATAGAGACATTCAGAATGCATTGAAATATATTATATAGACATGAATTCACCGGTTTGGACGTGGTTAATGTGCTTCTTGTGTTCTGATACTTATTGTTAAATAAATATTCACGTTACAACTTTATATGACTGTATAGTTCTAACTTATTTGATTCAGCGATAGTCGCAGTTTGAATGCACCAAACTCTACATTATACCTATGTGCACAATGGCTATAAGTATAGGAATGAATTAGAATATTTATCTATTTTAAGCAAGAAATTCAGCTGTTATATCATTTAAAATCATAATTAAAAATCAATTAATTATAATACCACTTTAATTCTATATAAAATAATATTCTATTGAATCCATTTTGAAGAGTGTAATGATAATTTATGTGTACAATAAATAAAAAATCTCAATTGATTTTTCATTCACAGGACGGATTAATTGAATCTTTTTAAGCAAAATACTATCCGAAATAGTTTGAAAGATTATTTATGGGATAAATTTTGGGTCACATGATATGTCCAAAGTATGCAGGTCAAATGATTTTAATATGACTAAACAAAATTACTGACCATGTCACGTGACTTTTATTCATTCAATACGATTTTCTTAATCAAAATTTTATTTAGTTTCAAATTCAATCGATTTTTTAAAAAAATAGAAATAGAAATATTGATTATAATCTGCAGAGTAAATCAATAAGTTTTTTACTCTGTGTTATGAAGGATGCTTTGGGTAAGTATATACTTCCAAAACATTTTAAAGTAGTATTATTAATGATAAAATTCATGCAAACATTCATTTGTATTGTTAATGTTTTCGTTATCATGCTGATGAAGCTATAATTAAAATTATTATAAAATAAAGTAGACCGTACTAAATTGTAAAAGCGTTATATTTGAGATAATTTTTTTAGGTTATATGAATCAATAAGAAAATATGTGCATAAAGGAATTAATTTGTTAAAATGAGCATGCCCCAACGTTTACCAACCTAGACCTTGTTATCCACGATAGAAGACTGAAATATAAATATATTGTAAGTCACTGTTTGTACTTAAAATAAATAAACTATTAACACTATTATAATCGTAGAGCAATTGTAAATTATATACGTCATTATTTTGAATTTAAAGGTATGTATAGTACCTATATTTATTATTTAAAAGCGTGACTGGTAATAGAATGTATTTCAGTGAGTCAAACATTAATGTGAAGAAATGTTTATTTAAGACCACATAATTCTAATTCATAAAATATTTTTAAAAAATAAAAATTTCAGTCTAAGGAAATAAATGATCCATTAAATTCATAATGAATACTTTGTCCGTAACATGCGTCACTATAAAAATAGTAAGGTGTCTATCAATGTTATAAAAAGTAATTGCACTCATTTTCAACGGAAATAAACTTCTAAATGAACTTTTGGTAAAAATATTTAATTGGGATATTTATTCATTGATATAAAATTGATAGCTCTTCTGTTCACAAACGCTGGGTAATGAAATCTTCATAATTAGAAATATTTAATAGTATTTTTAATATATATATACACATTCAAAGCTACACACAAATTTACATATAATACTTTTACATTAAATCTAAAGTCTTAATATACATGTCGTATCTATAATATCCCACTGTCTGTCAAATGATTTCGATGAATACATCATTCCGCATAACTAGGTATCCAAGGTTGCAGTGCCTAGATTCCATGCTGGAAAATCTCAGTAAACAACTAAACTAGATATCAAATGTGTGTGTTTGAATGAGAGAGATTCTATGTATGTGCGTTTCGTGCAATTTAGAATCGCACTCGGCCTTCTATTGAACCTAGTGATCTTTGAACAGCTGATAAAGCTTGGACAGTGTCACAAATATACTGTACTATTCTGCTTGCATACACACACATATCTATCAATGATAGTATTACTTGTCAACCGTCAGAAAATCGAGTTACAATTGGCAGGAGACCCACAACGTATACACGGAGAGAGATTGAAGGGGGCACCGGGGGAAATGGAATATGATCTCAGGCGAACTCGAAATAGCATAACTATCTATTTTCATCATCCGCTGATACTGTTTCAATCCTTTGAGAATGTGTATATACGTCAGGATCGATGGCCTATGCGAATCTTAGGGTTATTATTGAGGGAACGAGGCAGCGTGTTAATTCATTCTGGCCGGAGGCGTACGGTAGGAGGGGTTGTGTTGGATAATTGGCAGGGACAAGTTCAATTAACTTGTTCCAAATAAAGCTGCGAATTATTGTTGAGATGTTACTACTTTATAGTATACTTTTCGTTGGGTCATATAATACCTGAAAAATTTGTTCAAATGTGATGATCTATCGAAAGTCGTTATATTTTTAATACTAATTTTAATGTGTGTAAACTGATTTTCAATTTTGTTTAGATTGTTGATGAATGTAGTATAATGTAATATAATTCAATTCTTATTTTTTCAAGCAAATGTGATTCTCTCACAAATAATATTTGCAGTAAATAAAAGTTGCTACTTATAATTCTATTCTATAAGAAACCAGAGTAAAAAAATGATGTGGATTCAAATGAAGAATTTCATTAGATTATTCTGTGTCAATATTTTTAGTTTGTTTGAGTACTTAAATTATAAATATAACAAAATTGAACTAAATCTGTAAAAGAAAATTATTGAAACATATTCCATTACAATTAAAAATATGCCATACAATTAAATCGATATTTTACCTTTAAAACAGTAGGTAACTTATTTATAATATTAAAATAAACATTTTCTAAAATAATGGCGCAAAACAAATATTTCCATAACATTCAAGACAATTAAAATAAATGGAAGCGGTTGCCAACGACAGATTCTATAAAGGTTTGTACTCTTGTTGCTTTTTGTTACACAATATTGAATAAGCTTGTACCCTTTTTCTATAAGGATGACATAAAAATGAACCAGAATAATTGTCCTCACAAAAGGGAAACACAATACACCTTACTTTCCAATTTCGTTAAAATTTGATTGCTAATTGTAATCATTTATCATTAAGAAACGACTTAATTGCTTCTTATAGCTAACTTGCAAACAAGTTAAATGTACTTTCTTTGTACCAAAAAATAAATTAGAACTATAAAATAATTAAAGGGAGTAATATATTGGATAAAAAGAAAACGAGCAATGAAATTAAGATGGATTAATATTTCGGTTCACAAAAAAGGGAATAATAGATATATCTACTGGGAAATATTTATAGTCGTTTCTATGGTTTTCTACCCCAACATCAGTTGCGTATAGCCACCTAGCTAGTTTTAATGGAAAATAAATCATTGTGGATCACATTTTATTGAAATGGTTGTGTTATATAAAGTAATCGGTTTAAAATTAATAAATGATTTTAAAAGTGAAATTATTGATTTTTATAATGTAGTTAATATACATCACAATATTATGAAAGACATCAGATATTATATTTTTATAAGTATTCAGATATTCATCCTTTCCTTAAAATACATAAGTTATATATTTTTAAAATAAGTTCGCATTTAAAAGGATAAACACATTTGTTCGGAATTCATTCTTGCAGATTAACACTTTACAATCCACATAATGTTTTAATAATACAATAAAAACACAAAGTGCATGTATTACCACACATTAGTACAATTGTACCACATACAGTAAAACTGTTTATATTAGTGTTATTTACATTTGTATACCACACAATAATATTGAAATAAACAAATATTTGTATCAAATTTGTTTTTATACCGATAGAATATGAAGTGATATACGATCACCACTTCCGATCCCAACAAGACAATATTATACAGTATATATAGTAATCTATTTTATATTATTGTAGAACAGTTTTATGACTTACATAAACTTTTTAGTGGGAGTATCAGTTGCACTTTATACTTTTAATGTATCCAAAAAACAATCATATTAGTATATTTACTAATAACTATATTTTAGGATACAATATAATATCCGTTATTACATAGATAGTTGTTGAATACGGCATATATCTATTGAGTCTGAAATATTGTGATTACGTATT
>JAUZNC010007118.1:0-33990 GCA_034780395.1 Vannuccia rotundouncinata | reverse complement strand
GGACAGAAGAAATTATTTGATTCATTTAATTTTTATATGGGTTTTCAAAAACGAACTTAATTACGGACCACCCTATACATAGGCTGATTCGCTCAGTGGAAGGTGGATTGGATGGCCGGTAAGAAGTGCCTATAGTTCTTGCAATATCTGCGTGGTCATGTTTAGGGAGCAATGTTTACAATCCACCTGTTCATGTAAACGCAAACAAAAATGCATTGTCGAGACACAAAATCAAAGAAGAACTGCACAATATTTTTGTTCCATGGAAACTTATCGACGAGCCATGAAAGTCTTCCAGAAGCGAGTAAATTGCTAAATGTATGTTAGCCAATGGTGATCTCATAAAATAATTTTGAATAATAATAATTCACACTGAATTCTAATAACATTTATAATGTACCTATGTCAAATATTATTTTTATCATCGTTATTATAATTATAATTAAATAAAATTACTATGTATTTTAGCGCCAAAGACTTTTGACACCGTATACTGTATTTATATATAATTATGGTTGAATTAATTATATTAATAATATATAAATAGTTGATAAAATATTTAATTGAATGTTATAACACAATATCCAATTTTTCATACTGAATAATGCAAATTTATTACAATTATATATTACAATTATTCAGAGTTCATAGGCGTTCAGTTATGTACTGCTGGCCGAGATCATCGTAAAACTCTTCTCTGGGATTTAGTTCATATGGCTCTCACTGTGAGGGGTGATTGAGGTGAGGTAACGATCGAGAACACTCACTTGGAAAGAGCCACCAAGGACCAGCTACGATATACCCGATCGAGTACACTTGATGAAAAGCCTCATTTGAATGAAAGACAGATCGGGTATGTCGTAGCTGGCCCTTGCTAAGATTACCTATTATAATACTTGAGTCAAGCTAGGCCAACATAAACTGCAGGGAATCCAGAAACCCGATCCTCATCTTAATCTTCTCCCGTGGACTATTATATAGTCTCGTGGCTTCCTAACCTCGAATTCAGTATTCATTGCCTATGAACCTCTTTTAGTCTATGGGCAATCACATGCACATACGTCTCACACTGCGACCTTACCCGCAAGTCTTTTGCGCAGAATGACATGAGAGTCATACCCCCTGAAATTTTGGAAAAACATGGGGGGGAAGTTATCTCGAAGCGTCCTTTTCCAATTGGATTCCAGGAAAGCTACACCGCGATACGCACCTGGATATTTGATAAGAACAAAATTTAATAGAATATATATTCATTAAGACTAAACTATAATATATATATTTATATATAAATATGTGGACAATTATGAGGCACCGAATAGGATTATATTTCTAATAGAGACAGTGACTTTATAATTTGTGATAATTCTGTTATAAAATAAAATTTGGATTTTACTTAATATATATATATATGTCTAGTTTCCTCTTTCTGATAACGCGTTATATTAAATGTTATTATAATATTAGCAATTGATCATATTTTCGAATATTTACAATAAGAAATTAATTTAGGAAAGGATATATTAAAACTATTTGTACTATGCTACTTTAAAAATTAAAGTAGTGTGATTGATATAAGTAATACTTTTATCGTTAGTTATAGCCTGGCTTTACTGTTCTTTAAGTTTTACTTAAATATTTGCCCTTATGCACCCGTCCTTTTTTTCACGACGGGTACACGGTCAAATGCAGGTAAAAAAGATGACACGTGTGTAAACCATAGGTATACTATCTTTGATTAATTTATACAATATATATAGATATTTTACATACAATATCTATATGATGTAAACATATTCCACATTTGGCAGTATATTTTCTAACAATAACGCTGGAAAATATGACAATCGTGAGTAACTTCTATGCAGTTCACATACATCGGCCTATAGCTAATAATATAGCTTTATTTGAATTATTCCTGCCTATATGTGGTCTGTGGCTCAATTATAAGGCCAGATCATTTGAGGGAGATGAAGTACAAGTGTAGTAAGTACCCAATATAAGTCACAATGTGTCATGAATAGTTATTTCTTTAAACCGGCATCTGATTAGAAAATTATCAAAAACCCGGAAAGTAGTGTTGTGATCAATTGTATCAATAAATGCTAAACCTTTCATTTGTTAGAACCCAACCCCTCATCAATTTTTATAGTAGATTAAAACAATTTACAAAATTGACTTGAGTTTCCAAAATTCCGGAAAAATCACATGCCTGTTAAAAACAACTTTTTTCATATAGTTATTGGATTTTTAATCAAATGTTATTTGCACTCTTTCAAGACTTCGTTTATTAACAAATTGCAAATCATAAGTCTTTTTTTTACTAAGTACACTACACATATAATATAAAGTTAACCTACTGTTATAATCACACAATTTTGATTAAATATTTTATTCTGAAAGCACAGATTAGACTTGCTTCTACAATTGTTCTGTTCATATAAAAATGGTTACGATTTGCTATAAAATAGAATTTCAAAAAATAATAACTCATCCGTCATACATTTTGTCTAATAATTACAAAACACTACTTGGATTGATAAATAAGACAGTATATTTTTAATAAGACAAAAAAGTAATATAGTAAGACCTAGCAAAATATATTTTGTGTTTAAGACAATGCATTTCTAGAACCAATACACAATAATGCTAATACATATTATAAATAGACATATACTCACAGTAAATAATAAGAATAAATAAATAATAGTGAGTGGCACAAAATCTAACCTAAGATGTAAGCTTAAAATAATATATAGTGTAGAGACAAGGTACATGTAGCATGTCAAAATTACATTATAAAATAACAGAAACCTGTAATTAAATCTAGAAAAATAAGCAATAATTATTTTATAATTAATGAAGATTAATAATCAGTATACAGAATAATCAAATAATTTTTAAAATACACCAATTTAGCACATATACTATGTTAGATATTAGAAAATAAAAAAACATTAATAATATGGCAATGAGGGATAAGAGGTAAAGTACTAAACACACAGAAAGCAGTGTAATCATCATATTATACACAATAAAGAATAAAAACACAAATACATTAATTTCTTTTTCGGGTAGAACGTGTTTTCTTAGGAGATGTCCCTTTAATATTTTGAACAGTAGGTGCCTTTGATTTAGCTATTTTAGGTGCTTTAGACATTGAAGCGAGTGTAGTAGCAGGTCGCTTCCTATTTACTTTTGGAGAAAGTGACAAAGATACTTCAACTTCAAAATCATCATCGGTACCTTTTTTATGATTTCTAGTTTGTCGTTTTGGAGCTGGGGATTTTCTAACAGCTTTTTGAACTGGAGATAGAGATCTCTTTCGACCACTGGCTGGTCTTTTTGAAGCGGCACGTTTTGCAGGAGATTTCTTAATTGGTGAAGGTTGTCGAACTGGAGATTTCCTAACCGGAGAAGCAGCTTTTTCAATGGGAGATGGTGACCTCTTACGTCCCCTAGCTTGTCTTTTTGGAGCGGCACGTTTTGCAGGAGATTTCTTAACTGGTGAAGGTTTTCGGACAGGAGATGGAGTTTTTTGAACGGGAGAAGCAGCTTTTTCAATGGGAGATGGTGACCTCTTACGTCCCCTGGCTTGTCTTTTTGGAGCGGCACGTTTTGCTGGAGACTTTTTAACTGGTGAAGGTTGTCGAACTAGAGATGGAGATTTCCTAACCGGAGAAGCAGCTTGTTCAATGGGAGATGGTGACCTCTTACGTCCCCTGGCTTGTCTTTTTGGAGCGGCACGTTTTGCTGGAGACTTCTTAATTGGTGAAGGTTGTCGAACTGGAGATGGAGATTTCCTAACCGGAGAAGCAGCTTGTTCAATGGGAGATGGTGACCTCTTACGTCCCCTAGCTTGTCTTTTTGGAGCGACACGTTTTGCTGGAGATTTCTTAACTGGTGAAGGTTGTCGAACTGGAGATTTCCTAACCGGAGAAGCAGCTTTTTTAATGGGAGATGGTGACCTCTTACGTCCCCTAGCTTGTCTTTTTGGAGCGGCACGTTTTGCAGGAGATTTCTTAACTGGTGAAGGTTTTCGGACAGGAGATGGAGTTTTTTGAACGGGAGAAGCAGCTTTTTCAATGGGAGATGGTGACCTCTTACGTCCCCTGGCTTGTCTTTTTGGAGCGGCACGTTTTGCTGGAGACTTTTTAACTGGTGAAGGTTGTCGAACTAGAGATGGAGATTTCCTAACCGGAGAAGCAGCTTGTTCAATGGGAGATGGTGACCTCTTACGTCCCCTGGCTTGTCTTTTTGGAGCGGCACGTTTTGCTGGAGACTTCTTAATTGGTGAAGGTTGTCGAACTGGAGATGGAGATTTCCTAACCGGAGAAGCAGCTTGTTCAATGGGAGATGGTGACCTCTTACGTCCCCTAGCTTGTCTTTTTGGAGCGGCACGTTTTGCTGGAGATTTCTTAACTGGTGAAGGTTGTCGAACTGGAGTAGCTTTTAGAACCGGAGATTTTGACCTCTTACGCCCTCTAGTTTGTTTTTTATGTGTTGTGGATTTAACTGGTGATTTTTTGTGCCCTTTTATCGCAGCTGCACGTTTAACTATAACCCTGCTAACAGGTAAATTCTTTCGAACAGGGGAAATGGACATTTTCTTTATAGATGGTAATCTCTTACGAGTTCGTGTTGTTCTCTTTTGTTCTGGAGACTTCTTAGCTGATGAAGGCACTCTTGTGGGAGTGAGTGTTTTACGACTCATAGGCAAAGATTTTATTGTGGAATTTGATTTTATGAACGGACTTTTCAACGGACTCCTTTTAACAATGATAGACTTAGGAGAAATTTGAGATGATCGATTAGATTTTATTTTGGATTTAGTTTGTTTCTTTGATGTTTTCTTTTTGGAGACATTCGAGCTAGGTGATTGGAAAATTTTCAAAATATCCTCGAAACTGATATTGTCAGCATGATTACTTAATCGATGTAAAATTTCAACAAATGGAGATTTTGCCTGTTCTGGAGTATTCATCATCTCCCGAATTCCAAAAAAGGATGGAGATTTCGGTTGCTTAGGAGTTTTTACTAATTCTTTAATTCCTAAATATGAAGGTGTTTTTGCTTCCTTAGGAGTTCTTACCAATTCTTTAATTCCTAAATATGAAGGTGTTTTTGCTTCTTTAGGAGTTCTTACCAATTCTTTAACTCCTTTGAATGACGGTGTTTTCGTTTGTTTTGGAGATCTTACCAATTCTTTAATTCCTAAATAAGAAGGTGTTTTTGGTTGCTTCGGAGTTCTTATCAATTCTTTAACTCCTTTGAGTGATGGTGTTTTCGTTTGTTTTGGAGATCTTACCAATTCTTTAATTCCTAAATAAGAAGGTGTTTTTGCTTGCTTCGGAGTTTTCAGCATATTCCTTAAACCAAGAAAAGAAGGAGTTTTTGAAACAGATTTAGCTTTAACCCCGGATGATTTTCGAGAAGATTGTGGCGAAGGTGACAGTAACATTCGTGGTGTGTACATAGGTGAATCTGGAAGTTCTGAAAATATTCTTGAAGAGCTGACACTAATATCAGAAGAGTTATCAATTTTTTTGGAATGACTTCTTCTTGCCTTTTTTAAAATGATAGTAGCTGGAGATTGTGCATGACCAGTGGTACTTGCGGCTCCATAACGCTCACGAGGAGTTTTCGGCATAAACTTAGACGGTACTAATCTTTCAATTTGTCGATTTGGAATTAGTTTGATATTTACAGGTACAGGTGTCACCGCTTTAATTGGAACATTCTTACGCATTACTACAGCTGCCCACGTCTTTTTGGAACTGGCTGGAGCAATAACAGATTTTCGCTTTTTAGATTTAACTGCAGAAGCATAGGACCGCTTTAGTATTTGCGATGCTATAGTCGACTTCATTTTGTTCTTTGGTGTTTGACGATCAGCTGCTAAGGTGTTTTTTACAGGTGAAGCAGGACTTAGAGATGGCTTCCTTTTTGGTGATGTAGAAGCAATTTGTTTTACAGGTGTCAATGAACGACTGCGTCGTTTAGGAACTGCAGATTTTTGAGGTTTCTTAGCAGACAAGGACACTTGTTCAAACGAATTAGAAGATCTCCGTCGAACTGACAACGATTTTGGAGTTTTCTTAGAATTAGGAGTAGCCGGACTTTTAGGTGTTGTAGTTAATTTAGTATTATCAGATGGGGTTTTAGGACTCCTATATTGAAAATTCTTGATAAAGGTTGGTGTAACTGATCTAGAACGCTTATAATTTTGAAGATTACTAGCAGACTTCCGAGAAGAATTTGCAGATGTTTTTTTGGAATTAAGATTTGGGGATAATGATCTTGAGCGAGTTTTTGATTGTGAAGTAGAAGATTTTGACTTATAAACTGACTCAGAACGCTCTACCGATCGCATGACAGGTGATTTAATCTTCTGTTTAGAGGAAATCGTTGGTGTTCTGACGGTAGATGTTGGAATACTCGAAGTTGATTTTCTTCTCACTTTTTCATTAAGTAATTTCATAGGTGATTTCTCTTTCATGCTCTTATTATGGTCGGAAAAGATTGGCATTACAGGAGAACGCTTAAAAAAAGAAATATTTACCCTTTTCGTCGAATTAGGAGTAAGTTTAACAGGTGTTAACTTCGACTTCGCTTTCGGGGATCGAGGACTATTTGGAAGTGAAACCGATCTGCTAGATATATTTGAATCCATAAGATTAGAATCTGGTGTAGGTGGTAATGAAATAACACCAGAAATACGAGGCCTTGGTGTTCCACTTTTCTTAGGAGAAGGAAATTTGAGTTTCTTAAGCGGGGTCACATGACTTTGATTTGATGACATGCTAAGACGCACCTTTGAAGCAGCAATCACTTTTTTCGCGGATTGTGTTGTAGTTTTATGAACAGGTCCCGACTTTCGTTTATTTAAAGATTGTACCAAACGAGCCTTGCCGTATCGGGGAGATGCACCTTTGCGTAAGGGTGTGGCTGGTGGAAGAGATTTATCGAAGTGTTCAGGACTTAGATTAGGACCAAATGATACACGTTTCCGTTTTGACGGAGGCTGAGAGTAAACTCCGCGGTCTATGTGCCTTTTTCTAGAAACAAGCGGTCCCACTGGAGACGCAGGCGTAGAAGAAGATCGACGTTGTTTAGGAGAGGGTGCAGAATTGGACCGACGAGATTTCGGTGATACTGAGCGACTTTTTCGAGATGCAGGGGTCGAATTCTTTGAATTCGGTGTAATTTGCAAAGGTTTCACTGATAACGATTTTCGTGGTGTTTTAGGTGAGGCTGACTTCATAGATGGAACTTTTAGAGAAGAAGGGCTCGATTTCTTTGAATTCGGTGTAATTTGCAAAGGTTTCACTGATAACGATTTTCGTGGTGTTTTAGGTGAGGCTGACTCCATAGATGGAACTTTTGGAGAAGGGCTCGATTTCTTTGAATTCGGTGTAATTTGCAAAGGTTTCACTGATAACGATTTTCGTGGTGTTTTAGGTGAGGCTGACTCCATAGATGGAACTTTTGGAGAAGGGCTCGATTTCTTTGAATACGGTGTAATTTGCAAAGGTTTCACTGATAACGATTTTCGTGGTATTTTATGTGAGGCTGACTTCCTAGATGGAACTTTTGGGGATGAATTTGAAGTCTTTTTCTGTATTGAAATGTTAGCTTTTGGTGGAGTTTTAGGGACAGGAGACGTAAAAGATTTTCTACCAGTTGCGGTGACGGACAATCGAGGCACTTTAGGACGAGGAGTGTCAGGATGAACAGGAGCCAACTTCTTTAGTGGAGTAGCTCCAGTAACTGGCGCTGACGAAGATCGTCTCTGAAATCCTCCTTTTCGTGGTGACTGTTGACCTGGATGTTTCTCAACTCGAACTAATGGACTTTGAGACACAGGACGAGGTGGCGTTGGTTTGTAGCGTTCGCTTGTGCCAAGAATTGCTGATGTGATATGCTTCCCAATTGGTGTGGTACGTCGAATTGGAGTTCTAACAGTTTTGCGACCTGATGTTGGTTGAATCAATGGCAAATTGTTTGATAGAAGATCAAGTGGCTGTTTTGGTGAAAGAGGTATCTTTTTTGATGTTTCAGATGCAACGAGTCGATGGATTGATTTCACTACAGGTCGAGGTGTTTTCTGAAACTGGAAAATACGAATTGATGTAATCAAATGAAAATGCATTCATAACTTCTAAATTTTTGTTTATCAAATAAAAATATTTTGATATAATTTCATAAAAAAAGAGGAATGCTTTGAAAGGTATTAATAAAAAGATAAAAGTAAAATTTGAATACATAGTCTAATTATTTGTAAATAATATTTATGAAAAGACAATTTCAATTATAATATTATTCTGATAATAACGGACCATATGTTTTAAACGATATAGAAATTGGAAAATACTTTTAACTTACCGATGGTGACTTTTTTTTCAGAGATTTAGAGAATTCCAACTGCATTTCGGTTGAATTCTAAGACACAAAATTCATATAATTTAATTTTCTATATTATATTAATAAAATATAGCCAGACTTACTTCAGATGACTCTGTTCCAGTATTCCAAATAGAATCTTCTGGATACTCAAATCGAAATTGTCTGTCCCCAATCGATATTGTGGCATTATTTGCAAGAAAACAACTAGAGATAAGTGGTTTCCCATTAATTTGTGTAGGTTGATTTTTCGAATAATTAGTGGCTGTTACACGATTATTGGGCTGAACTTCCAGCATGCAATGATCTGGACTAACTGTAGGTACACGTACACGAATATCCGATGTTTCACTCCTACAACATGAAAATATTTTATAAGAATCAAGGCTTAAAGGACAAACATTACTATAGTGTAAAAGTTAACTTATAAAGCTAATATATACTTACGCTCCAAAAACACATTTGCGCGTCCTCCATGGAAAGCGTGAGCTATCATCACCCGATCTACGAATGACAACAATATCTCCAAAATGAATCATTTTCGGAATTTCTGAAACGGAGAATACTTTCTAAGATTAACACAAAATTAATAAATTAGAAAAGTGAGCCTCTATATTTACATAATATGTTATTAAGTAAATTTAGTAATCTCATATCAATCATCAATTCAAATAGTACAATTGAATTCATTTCTTTCTATATTATTTTTAGATTACAACCTCCCACTGTCATATATTCCGTATTACATTTCTGAGTTTATCTCATATCATAATCTCAATATTTAATCAAAAATAGCATTTACAAGATTGTTGTTTAGCCAGAAATTCATTCTCGGTAACAATTCACAACATAACAAATTAGAAATATACATATTTAATTAAGTAAATTTCGTATAATAATACAGTACAAAAATGGTGTGGATTGTAGGGTCTAAAGTTATAAAGTTAACCTATAGTTAATTTTTATATTGGATCTATAAGTTAATTTTAGGACCTTTAAATAAAATTTTTTACAATCAGTTCAAGTCCATCCTTGGTTTTTCTGCAAGTCATTTAGTTTTTCTTTGTGGGCTGAATGATTTTCACCCATGTCCTGTCAAATTGTATATCAATGCCCACGCTACTTTGGAATCAAATGTCAATGCAGACATATTCTCATATAATATATGAATGGATGTCAACAAACCAAACATCAAGAATTTAGTGTGATTTTCTTTTGTGTTAGTGATGAACATTATGAGTGTGAAGCCAGAATATATCACTTATACTTATCTATTCCCGCAATCTTCACGTGTTGCAGCACTTCCAACAACACCAGCTATAATAATGCAAAGTGATCTTTTTTTTAACAAAATTGTACTTTTTTATATTAGAGTATCCGAAAATATTGTTTTTGAAGATCAACAGTCAGTGAAATTGAAAATCACAATTATGTATAAACATAACACATCAAGAAATGCAGATGTTATTTAGATTAGTGACACAATATTCTGAAATGTCAATAACAAAATGTTATATAATATAGAGATTAGGTAAATTTGAGTCATAAATCTAAATATAGCTTATTGTATTTCAATTTAGATTTTTCGAATATAAATAATATATATAGATACAATATTTGTATCCTATATTATAATTCTTTCCTACAAATATATTTGTTGATTGTAATATATAATTGTATACCTAGTTATAATAATTTTGAAGAATATCCTATATAAAATACAATAAATATAATAAATATTCTCATATAACTGATAAACATCCAAAATATTGAAATATATTCAAGTATAATAGGTCATTTCAAATAGAGTACATTATATATAAATCGGCATAGGAGGCTGCTTACAATACAGTTTTCTTATTTAAATTGACTTTTACAACTTTTACACTTCTGTAACAATTAATATCTCCCACTTCTTTAATTGACTCTACTGAAATATTTCTAATACATTCCATCACTAAATAAAAATGAAAACATGAGTAGGAAGACTAAAAAACTTTTAAAATGACCTCATATAATATATTTGTTAAAACAAAAAGCAAATTTTTTTATTTATATTTTTAAATTAATTATTGGAGTGTGGAAAAAGAATTTATAGTTTATCAAAAAAGTAATACTTTTAAATTTATTATTAAAGTGCAAAACAGTAAGCACCATATTATTATATATTAATTGTATATATAGTCAAAATATTATAATATCAGGCCTCCCACTCTCAATTTTTTTAAGGTTTTAAAAATATCCAAATACAAGTCTAAAAATCAGTTATTTATTGCATAGATATAGCATTGTTACAGTGTGGTATTATAATACATTTTTATTAAAGAAGATCAAAAAAAGTGCTCAATACAATATAACTTTTAATGTTGTTCAATGATTCACCAAGCAGGAATGTGATTGGACTTCCAGAAAGAAACCTGAAATATGTTTTGCAACAAGAAAGCAGCAGAGGTGTCATGGGTATGCAGTTAGCACAGGCAATAGATCTGCGCTAAGCTAATATATACATATTACAATATAAATAGGTATTTAGATTTATAAAATAACAAGAGGTAAAATTTATTTAGAAAATATGTATTACATGCACCAATCCACCACCCTCTCTACCCCTTTCAATATTTATATATTAATTTTAGATGAATTAGAAAAATGATCTTTCAGCCTGAAACAACCCCATGCCTGATTCACATACTAGTATAGAATTGGCAATATTTATTTAAAATTATATGAATTTGATTGGGTCCATTATTAGGTCCATGGATTTGTATACTGAATAGTGAATGTTACATTTCAATTCATAAATGAAGAAATCTGATAATATAAGTTTCAATTTTTTAAAAAGTCATCAACCAAACTAAAAGAAATAATTTAGCCTTTGCCTGAAAAGGCATACTTTACCAGGGCCATACAACTAAAAAGGAGTAGAAACATATCCTTAGCCAAAGGACTTTGCTGGGGTAAGGTTTTATCTCTCTTTATAGTTGCAGTTGTAGTTTAATGTCATACCCAGGATGTCAAAAACTTATATAAACAAAGTATTACAAATACTTATACTACATGTTTCAATACAAGGCCTTTAATTACATATTTAATACATAATTAATATAAAATAAAATTGTGCTCATAAACATTTTTTTTTAGGTTTTGTTATGTAAAATTAGTTATTTTTAAAGTTTTTTCCAAATTCATGTAAATTTAGGTTTTAAAGGGTTGTTTAGGTTGAGTGGGAGGCCTATAATTTTTCAAAAGCATTTTAAAATTTACAATGTAGTTGCATTGTCAATTGATTTTACTGCTATATATATAAATAACACTAGTAACTTAAATTGATTTTAATTACTCCCATTATATATATATATATATCTTATTCAAGTGAAAACATAAAAAGTGTTATAAATATATGTTAACAGCATTTTACCAATCTGAGCTTATTACTAATATGCATTGTTTAAATTTGCAACTAGTGCAATGATTTACATATTAATTTTGTGAATTCAACTGCTATAAGTTGAATTAAAAAATAATTATTATATATGAAATAATAAAAATATAACAAATAAAAAAAAAAATTTTGTTTTGCTTGCTTTTATTGAATGTTTTATTAAATAATTTAATATCATTATTGTGAATTACACTGCTTTATATTGAAATAATAATTCTAAATAATAAAAAAATTATTGTTTAGTATTAAATATTTTATTATATTAAAGCACTTATGGCTTATATATCATTTAGATTTTTATATAAATTCGTTTCAAAAGGTTTTAATTTTTTTTTTAATCTTTTGGTAATTTGTGCAGCAAATATTAGTAATAAGCAAATTGGTAAAATGTTAGTAATAAAGGTAATAAATATATTCATTAATGTATATATATAAAAGCTGTTACAGCTAGATATATATATATAACAATAGTATTTTATATGGAGAATAAATATTAATAATTAATATTATTTGGCTGATGACATGCAGAACAGGGTCCAGCGACAGTTCCTTTTCTGCAAAATGCAGGGGTATGATTTATAAATGAAAAAATTGGGAAAATGTATACCAGGGGTGCAATATTATATTTTTAAATATATTTATCTATGGGGGCAGGTGCAATATATTTAATTGAATGTACTCAAACATTAGAAGGCAAAAAATTTTAACTCTTAAAAATTGGAAATCTGATTAAAATCAGAAGAATCATACCCCTGGAAATGGTACAGATCAGTCTCATGCAGTGGGACTCATGGAGCAGTTAATAGGGAAAACAGACACAGCTTGCAACTGCCACGATATCTTGAACCACAAGTATTTGGGCATATGGCACCTATTATACCTTTGAAACATTTTATTTCATGTATCTTTTCTTTGTATATATGCATAATATCATCATTATCATGATTTTTCTGTAGTATATAACACTGAGGGGGTGTAAGGCATGTTTAAATGCAAATTGTTTATGTTATACTGTGAAAAAAATTAAATTGCAGCTCATCATTTGTGGACATCTTTTGTAGATCTGTAAAACACATGTCCACAAATGGTCCAGCCTGTTTGCTTACAGTTTAACACTGAGGGTCAGCAATATATGAAGTTTGTATAAATGTATGTGTAAAATGGTTATGTCCAAGATTCCTGCATTCAATTATTTTCCCAATTAATTTAATTATTCATTTTTTCAATATGATCTATAATATTTGATAATAAAATTGACCCAAGACCTTGAACACAGTGTTTGTGTTTAATTAAAATTTAGTGCCTGTCCGATTAATCCAAAATCATAGTTGTTCAATGTGTGGTCTTGGCTCTAGAAATAAGTTGGATTAAAGCTTTGTATTGATTTTATTATCTAATATTATAGTAAAAAATATATTTTAAAATCAATTATTAAATAAATCATTAAAATAAATGGAAAAATAATAATTTAATGTGGGAATCTTGGACATAACCTCTAAAATTAATATTATATGTAATCAACATGTCACTAAACAGTCTGGACTGATTATGAACATGTCCACAAAGGGTCTGGACCGATTATGAATATGTCCATTAATTGTTGTGTCCACAAATGGTTGGACAGTGACAACCGATTGTGGACATTGAAATTATTTAAATTATGGAAATGACCTCAAACAAATGGGTCCACAAATGGTCGGTTATACTACACTAGACAGAATTACCACTAGAGTGAAAACAGTAAACAGTAAGGCAATTCAGATAATAGCCAGTACAGAGAAGTGTTATTGGATAGAAATGTTGGTTAAAATAATGTGCTCTAGACAAATGAGATACACAAATGAAATACCAGTACACAGCTTATTCGCTTGAAAGAAGTGGGCGATCATGTAATGACTCACCAAAGGAAATACCAGTCTGTAGAAATTACATAAATAGAATCACTGTCTCATAGAAATTATTTTTTGGTGATATTAGCTTTAACTAAAAGTAAATACTTTTGCAGTAATATACTTATGGAATTCTGAATAATTAAGAAGTCTAGGAATGGTCTTCACCATTCCTAAGACCTTTGGTATAATAAGTTTAAATTTAATCGAATGGGAAAAAATGAAAACTGTACATACTGGATATGCAAAACTTGTTGGTGAGTGTTATCTGGAATTATATTTTTTGAATTGATAACCTTTATTTTAATTATTTCAAGTTATTTTCAATGTATATGAAGACCAAGTTATACTTGATTAATAGGTGTTAGCTAACTCAATACATTTCAGAATGACTTGCATCACAGAAAACGATGTGTTTGTCAAAAGGCTGCAAGAGCATGGAGAAGATTGTACCCCGAGTTTGACTTTGGAATGAGTGGAAGCAGCAGTTGGTGCTATGTGCCAAAGAATAACTACTGAGGCAACGGCTGCAAAGCGAATATATTTAGAAGAAAATCGTGGTGCCTGGCTGGAGGAAGAAGCTGACCAAGAAGAGATGTCTGTCAAAATTCCTCAGTTTGACAGCATTCAAATCTCATTATATAGGTATAATATATTATGCATGGATTAAATTGTATATTAATCATATTTATGTGTTTTTATCAAAATAGTGCAAGCTGTCTGATGTTAATTTGAAACTTCCATTCATTATTTAGAATATTAATTCTTAGACCATTTACAACTGCTTCAGTTCATGAAGTACATATAATATGCTTTATTATTTGATTCAAAATATCTAGTTATATTGTTTATGTTTTTTAAAAGCTCACAGAAAAACACAACCTACTAACTATACCAACAAACCTGAATGGAATAGACCTTCCTGAAATGTTCAAGAATTCATTAGACAGGGGGAGATTTTTGCTAAGGGACACAGGTGTCAGTCCTCAAAAAACATTGATTTTTAGTAGCAAGTCCTCACTCCAGCTGCTTTCAACCAAACAGAAGGTCTGGGTGGATGGCACTTTTAAATTTTGTCCAGACATTTTCTCCCAGGTATTTATTAAATATTTATATTATGTTTTGTTATACAGTAAAAATAGGATATAACAACACTTCAAGGAAAATTACAAAACGTGTTGTTATAGGCGTACACATGTAAATCTACAGAAATAAAATGACAAAAATGTATTCTATTTACACCTCATAAAAATATAATTTAAGTTCTTGGCTATACCCATAATAAAATAGAATAAAAGAAAGTAATGTGTAAAAACACTGCATTGGGTGAATGTAAAAAGTTAAAAGTCATGACATTATTTATATGTTTATAATAAAATTATATTTTCTTTTAGATTTTGACCTTTCACTACATGGCTTTTGATACTATCATGGTCCCTGTTCTCTACGCCTTGCTGCCATCTAAACAGCAAATTGAACAAAGAGAACAAAGTTTGGGCATATGCTCGCAGACACAGTGCATTGGCACTTATTCCAACCAAAGAAGTTGTAGAGGTTAGGGCTCAGCTTCTAACCAACTGTCCACAACTTATACCTGTGGATGATGCCAAATTAACATCTTTTGATGAGTAAGATTTACAGATCTATATTTTAAGTATAGTTAATTTTATTGTTTTAGAAGTATTATATCTATAATTATATATCTATATAAATATATATAAATATTTAGGTACTTCACCCAACAGTGGATGGCAGAACCTTCCTCTTGGAACCATTTTAATAATACTGGACCATGCACCAATAACCATTTGGAAGGATACCACCTAAAATTGAATTCGGAATTCAATAAATTCCATCCAAGTATATTCAGATTTTTAAAAATTATCCAAAATCATGAGGCTAAATATTGCCAGATTATTAAGTTATCTATTTAAAAATAATTTTACAGTTTATTTTGTTTAATAATTTGTTTTATTTGTCAATCAGAAATAGTTTAAAATTTTGAAAATCATACACATCTTCATTGAATGTTGTACTCATACTTTTAAGATTGCAATGGCTTGTGCTGGTAATGTTGTTCCCAAACGAAATACCAATTTTTTTCAACTTGATACGCATCTTAGATCCCTTCAGCAGCAGTTCACCAATGGAGAAAGAACTGCACTAGATCTCTGCCACATTCTTACTTTTATATGGGGTTGCCTTAATTGTTTTACTTTTTCGGACTTTTTCTTATAACTATAGTAACAAAAAATAAAAATAATGACTAAATAATATGTAGTCATTTTTTCATAATACAAATTTATCTTTTAATTTTTGTGCCAATTGTGTTTTAAATGTATCTAAATTTTGTATATCTATATTGTTTATTATATTACTTAAATAAAATATGATACTTTCACTTTATTACTATTTAATAGTTCAACACCAATGTGTAGTAAAACTAGATTAACTACCATACTTTCATACATTAAATTCTTTTTCGTACACTTTTCATATTTTTTCATTGTATAATAGTTTACATATAAATGCTTCTTACATGTTTTTATATATTATTATTTATGAATATTGAAATTTAGGTTCACTTTTATATCAGCCCCCCCGCAGTTAAAAATGGCTTTGTGGTGCCTGATTGTAGTAATTTCCAAATAAAACTTTCAGCATCTATAAGATTATCTGAAAAAAGATTGTTGACAAGTTGATGGAAAATACCTTCTCAATGTTTAACCTTAGACAAAAGAACAGGGTGACTTATGGCCTGTCTTATATGATTTTGACACAATGATTAATAGGTATATAATAAAAGGTATGACGTGGGCGTTTTCTCACACATATATAATGTTATAATACCTATAAATTTGACATAATTTTGACAAATTCAGATGACCAGTGATTAATTATCTTTATATGTGCTATATATTCTAAAAGTGCTTCCAAGAGGTCCCTGAATCAAAAGCCATTGTAACATACACAACTAAGTTGATTTATTTCTATTTTATATAAATAATAATAACTTAGAAGCATATACACATTTTTTTGAAAATGGATTAATAATGTGTATTAAATATTGCAAATATTAAATATTGCAAATATAAAATTATTGCCGAATAAAAATATACAGAAAAATAGATTCTGAAAATATGAAGTTGGAGAAGTGAAAGTGTTGTGTATTTTGTAATGTGGTTATTTTATTTTTATGTGTATATGCTATAACATCTATATATATAAAAAATTGATTGATGTGAGTACTTACATTATTCGCTCAATTAGATATTCATCTTTTTTGTATAGTATGTACCTGTTATAAATAAACTAATAACTATATATATAAAAAATATAGTTATGTTTTTCATTTTTTTAACTCGGTTATATAACAAGCATATTTATCTGTATATGGTCCCTTATTATACTGTATATATTTTTATGTAAACTTGCATATCATTATTGATTATAGGTATTATTAAAAACATCTCCAATGGATAAAAAATGAGCTGGTATAATTTATTTTATCAAAAAGATACAACTTTTGACTATAGCGTATATATGCTGATGCAAATTTGTATAATTTATAGTATGAATTGCAAATAAGTTCAATGGAAACAATCAATATCGGAAAAAATTATTTCTAAAGTTCACATTTCTTATTTATTGTGTATAAAATATTTGTCATTTTCTGCAATACAGTATAATAACT
This sequence comes from Vannuccia rotundouncinata, assembly GCA_034780395.1. Lineage (NCBI taxonomy): Eukaryota > Metazoa > Platyhelminthes > Proseriata > Coelogynoporidae > Vannuccia > Vannuccia rotundouncinata. Next base: position 16,565 of record JAUZNC010007118.1, on the reverse strand, counting down.
AAATATATTTTAAAGAAACTTCAACTATTTTTTGCAAACTAATACGTACATTTAGTTAAATATCTAAATAAATAAATTTAATTTTTCAAAATTCGTTATTATTACCTATATATCATTTCTGAATATTTTTTTCTCCATTTTGCAAATTATTTTAGAGCGCCTTTTAAATTCCTAGAAAATATTGGCACATTATAGAAAAAGCCAGGACAGTCATAAATTCCCTCCGCTGCCTCTGATCTATGATTATGTTGTATATTATCATTGCCAAATTTCTATAACTGTTTGCAATATCATCACTTCTATTTAAAAATTCAATTTATTCAGAACCATGTTCATATAAATTTTCATGTAAATGCTGATGTAAATAATATAATAAAAAAATTATTGTATAGATACAACTTCTCATTTGAAAGATTAATAAAATATAAATGTTGTTGTAAATGGAAGTTGTATATATACCTGCAACCATTATAATATAGTGAGACAATGAATTATTCATTATATACTACTTACTTAAGCAAAAACAAGAACAGCAAGAAGTAATTAATATTGCAAAATTGGATGGCAAGATATGATTTTAATAATTAATAAATAATTGGATGGCAAAATATGCTATACGGCAAAATAGGCTGGGTTCAATGTTTATATTTTATGATGGAATAAGTTTATAGTTAAGTGCCAGAATAACCATTGCAAAAAACGCTTTTCTGACCGACCTTTAGTTAAGGATCTATCATGAAAAGGAGAAGTAGGGCTTAGCAATGTCATTTTTCTGAATGATTTAGAAAACAATTACCTAGACTATTTGTTAAATCATCTAATTCTATAAGCCTATATACAAAATCTGAGCTCAATTGGAGTTTTATTATATTATGTCTTTTAATATGATAATTATGGTTATAATAAATTTATTATAGACACTATAATAATGATTTGAAATATTTTTCTTTGAGATCAGTTCTTTGAGTAAGGAATAATGTGAATGAGATATTCTTTCAGGTGTATATTCTATCTCATATCATTTTTTTGATTTGAATATTCTGATAGGAGCACATTATTTTGGTGAGTCATTCGATCAACTGACTCTTCTATGCAATGGTCATTATGTGGATAGCTTTTCTATATACAGCCTTCTCTGTAGCGGTGATTCTCTCTAGTGAAGTAAGACGAAATGGTCAGGCTGTAGTGGTGACTGATTGTTGACATGTCTCCACAAATGGTCCAATTGTTATATTATAAATTACAAATCATTGAAAATTCCTATTTTTTCCTGATCAATTATTTTCCTTTGGACAAATTTCAAATTTAATATTTTTTATATTATACATGAAACAAAAGTATAATTTCAAAAAATCACAATCTTTTAGTGTCAACAAATCATTGTCAAAAGTGAAAAACTCTTTCAACTAATCATAGACATTCATTGTAGATTGTATAAGAAATAGAATCATGTATGAATTGAAATGTCCATAAATGGTTGCCAACATATGAAAAATGAATTAAAAAAGAAAAAATTACATATTATAGCAAATAATTATTTTTGTGATCCATATATTGACTGTATTCTTTTGAATTGTTCTAGTTTCAATTTTAAGTCTATTTAAATTTGTAGGTGGGACAGCCAGAATCAGGTCAAGTCATAAATGAGTTAACTCATAAATGGGTCAAGTTGTAAACATCTATATTAAATATGAGTTTTGAAAATATCTTATACAAATCTTGTATGAAAATATAATTAGCAAATTCAATAAAATTTCAAAAAAAATATTTTAATCATTTTCAAACCAATTTATTTAAAAATTATGTATATACAAACATTTTAATAATAATAGGAGTTTTCAAGAAACATCACTTTTTAAAATATCAATGTTATTAAATCACATAAATCAATCATCATGGAAGTTTTGTCTGAATATGTGAACTTTACAAAGAAATGCAGTTCTCCCATAATTTTGAAGTAAGATTTAGAAGACATTATACTTATACCCCCTATAAAGAATGTATATGAAACATTGTTAAAATAGCTTTAAACTCAAGATGATGATAAATTTTATTAAAACCATATAATACTATATCTATACAGCTTCTTAAGATTCCACCTCATTATGTGAGTGCCTGAAGGATTAAGGCATACTAAATGTTTATAAAAGCAGGGTTCTCACTTTTTCAAAGAATCAAATTCCTGATTTTCATTTTTAAAAAATAGGTCTTTTTTAAAAAGAAATTGGCATTTTTCTACCAAATAGGTACTAGTGAAAAGAAGGTAAATTTTATTTATATAAAACTCCATTTTTACAATTATGTTTAGTTGATTGATATAATATATATTACACAGATATATAAAGTAGATAATGTATGCAATATTGATGTACTTACACAGATATAGGTATAAAGTATAGATAATGATGTATGCAATATTGTAAATTAAAAACATAGTAAAGTAAGAAAAATTAGTTATGAAAAATGTATTTAAAGAATATACAAAGAATTTAATTATTTGTTCATTTGCTTTTGTAGAAATTTAGCAATGCTATTATCTAACTTGCGCAATTTGTCCTTTAGTGACTTGCACATAAGATAAATCTCCTTGGTTAGAAAAGGTAGCATAGTTTGATCTGACTGATACTTTGTTAAAACCATTTCCTGATTTCCCATTGAAACTAAAAAACATAGGTAAATTCCTGTTTTCCCGAGTGGTGAGAACCCTGTAACAGGATCCCAAAATGATTTTTATTATAATTTAATTTATATAAAAGGATTAAGACATATTTTAAAAGTCCCTTTATACGTTTATGAGATGATAAACATATTATTTATAAGTTGACTCATTTACAACTTGACTTGTTTACAAGTTGACTCTAATTCGGACAGCCATAAAAATTATTGTACCAATAAAAATTTTTAAATAAAATAAGATTAACTGAATTATAACATATGACAGCAAAGGATTCTTTTTATAAATCTATTTTGAAAACATTTATCAAAATTATTTATTGAAATAATAAATCAATTCACATTTGAACAGCAATTTTAGGTCATAAACCTAATGTATATGTTGTTGGGACAAAAGCAATCCATATTATTTAGTTTGCCATTTAATTGACCTAATTTCCTAATGAAAGACAACAATCTTATGTATTTATTTTGTTGTCTCATAACATTAATATTTAATAATACTAACAGATTAATCTATTGTTACCTTTACATTATATTTCTTAGCGACATAGAATTTTTAAATAAACAGTTACTAAAATATTAGAGGTAAATATTTACTTACAAGAATTTTACGAATTCTTCTTTAAGTATTCTTTTAATGATTAAGTTGATTGATATTAATAGAGTACAAAAAATATCGAAACAACCCCTATTTAAATTTAAATCAATACAGATGAGCGCCTTAAATTTTTACAAAACGGAACAAATAAATCATTAAGAATAAGGATAAACAAAATACTGATATATACTAATTAATATATTTTTACTTTAGTTTTTCATATTTCTACGAATATTTCACATAAAAAAGTTGTTTTTTTGAAACTAAATAATTAACCTTTCACTGCTGTTATTTTATTAATATTTTTTAATGTAGCATTTTTATTTGTTATATATCTATGATTTATATAGTCGATATACAGTCTATATTTTTATTGTTATATTTACAGTTTAGTATTTGAAACAATGATTGTAATATGAATGATAAGTATTAAAAATAATGTGGAAATGTTCCTTCGATTGTTATATTTCGTAAAAAGTGTTTAATATTTATTATAATTCTATATCATAAACAATAATGTATATAGTGTAGTTATATAGTAAAAAGTAATAATGTAGAAATTATTACTAAGGGTTAGGCATAAAACGTTGGCATTCTCTTTATCTTACGTTTTTTTAAGCCAAAGCTTTTAAATATATATGCATAATGTTGTTTACGCTTTAACTGAAATTTAAGTTAAAGTGAAAGGTCATTAGCTTACGCTTATAATCTTTGTGTATGCATAAAAGTTAAGTATAAGCTTAACAATTTTAAAGCACTGATGTAAAGTAATAATATAATATATCAACTTATTATCAAGTTTTTAATTGTGTATGGTCTAAAGAATAATTATTTAACTTTAGAAACAAGAATTACAATACAGTTCATTATATTTATTAATAAATTACGTATTTACTGTAGTAAAATTGAAGTGTAAAAAAAAATTCGCGCCATTGGTGCTGGTGATTAGAATGAATTTAAGTTAATTATAACGTGGAAGTTTATTAACGACAGGAGCGAATCTAGCCTTTTCTCCGGTGGTTGCGAAATTATATTTTAAAAATCAGAGGAGAGTCATGAGTATAAAATTGTCCGAACTTTTAAATAGGCTCTCCATATTCAATATTTATACATGTATTGTTAGTAGATAATGTATTAAAAATAATTTAAAAATTGTTTTTGTGTTATAACATGTGTGGTATTTAAAAACACAATTTTTTGGGTAAATTTAATAGTAATAACGACACATGATAAAGCAGAAATAGTAGTGTAAAGACAACTAATTAAATAATTAATATCACACTAACACCTAACAAACAACTGTTTGCACATGAAATATCTCACAACCTTTCATTCAAATTTATTATAAGAATTATGACAATAATATACAGACATTAAAAAATTTAGTATAACGTGATATTACATATATAATAACACACGCTGTTAGTTTATTTTTTTATATTCAATCTTTTTGCATAAACAATTAAAATATATACCTAAAACAGAACATAGAAAAATAAATCTATAAACGTATTGAATAAGTATATGGAAAAAAGTTAAAAAAAACTTACAATAGTAACTAGCAAATTAATGCAACAATCAACTTATTGACAATATTTTAATTGACATAGTGATTTAATTCATTGGTAGTACCTACTATTAACAGGGTGTCCACGTTTTTGTCATAAAAAATTCGAGTATATCCGAGTACAGATTTTTTTTTAATTTTCACCTTAATAAAATGTACAAAACATAAATTTTAGTTATTTTCAAACCTATTTACTCAAAATAATTTATTTAGATCTTAATTTATCATAAATTATGAAATGAACATAGCAATGAATACTCTAATGCAAGATTTCCATAGAACCAGCAGCATGGAAAGGAGACTAGAATGATGGACAGAATGACTAAAACTGCTGAGCACCGAGAGGATAAAATAATATGTGGTATGTATATTGGAGTGTAGGTGGAAAAAAAAGTATTCACTAGAAGGTCTGTGACAAGAAAAGGGGGGATAGTGCATAGTGAAGTAATAAAAAACGGAAAAGGCCAAAAAAAACAGGTAAACAAACTAGTTTTTTATTTTGTTTTCATGAATCTATAATGTAAATTTTTGTAAATAGAATGGAATCATATTAATTAAAAATATGTAGAAACTCAAAAATATTGCGCGAATCGCAATTTTTTTTAAATTGACAATGTAATGTGAAAGAAATCATTAAAAAAAATTCGAGGGAAAATCCCATTTCGAGTATATTCGAGTATAGGTGCAAATTTCGAGTATACGACACCCTGTATTAATGGCAGCAATATTTATTGCCTCTGCGGTTCATCAGACAGATCTTATTGCTGACGAAAGCTGACACAAAGTGACGAAAAAAGAGGATGTTGTAGTGTTGGTTAATGGAAATAAACGAGCTTTGAACAAATTACAGTTCTTTTCCCCAACGGGGAAGAAATCGATAACTGATCTATTGTTAACTGTACAATATTCACCGAGAGGTACGCCCATATAATGTAGTTCTTCATCCACGTTTGATCTTTGCGAGCTCACTTTTTAATGTCATCATCTACGTTGAAGGCGATGGTAATAAAAGCGAGTTGATTATCTTGGGGGTTAACCACTGGAATCGTCTGCAGGACAATACCCTTTGGTAAACAAAGTTTTAAGGTACACTGCTCAACGCAACATTTACTAAGAATGGAGTGGCTTGATTCGTCTAATTGGAGTTCTAACAGTTTTGCGACCCAATGTTGGGTAAATCAATGGTAAATTGTTTGATAGAAGATCAAAGGGCTGTTTTGGTCAAAGATGTATCTTTGTTGATGTTGCGGATGCAACGAGACGATGGATTGATTTCACTACAGGTCGAGGTGTTTTCTGAAACTGGAAAATACGAGCTTGTAAATATCAGGGATGTGATTAGACTTGTGGAAAAAGAACGAACTTTTAGGGCCCCTTAGTATAAAGAATAAAGGATACACAGTCTTAAATAAATGATATGCTAACACAAAACTAGGCTTACTAAGACCGTTTAGACAATCTTTTAAAATTTTATTAACAGCAGCTTAGGCAATTTCCACTGATGGCTCAGCATCGGACGGCACAAAGCCAGGAAGGGGGGGGGGGGCTGCAGACCCCCAGAGTAACCTTCTACAAATTTTTTCTGAGTCAGCGCACTCACCTCATCCTGTGAAGAAGAAAGAGCTGCTACCATCTTCATACGAACAACCTCCAGGAAGAACACTATCATGGCCACAGAGCCGATAAGACGAAACGTCTCCATCAGGCGACATCCCAAATCGCTAGTCTGGACGCCGGGCCATGTTGCGAGCTAGTGGATCAGAGGGCAGAGGCAGCCACGCAGATCAAGGATCAGCAACCATGACCAGCCTCCTTCGCCTGCGCCAAGAGTGCATTAAGCCCAACTTCACAGACAGTTTCACCCACGACTCAGACAGTTTCCCATTAATTTGTGTAAGTTAATTTTTCGAATAATTAGTGGCTGTTACACGATTATTGAGCTGAACTTCCAGGATGCAATGATCTGACTAACTGCAGGTACACGTACACGAATATCCGATGTTTCACTCCTACAACATGAAAATATTTTATAAGAATCAAGGCTTAAAGGACAAACATTACTATAGTGTAAAAGTTAACTTATAAAGCTAATATATACTTACGCTCCAAAAACACATTTGCGCGTCCTCCATGGAAAGCGTGAGCTATCATCACCCGATCTACGAATGACAACAATATCTCCATAATAAATCATTTTTTGGAATTTCTGAAACGGAGAATACTTTCTAATATTAACAAAAAAATTGATAAATTAGAAAAGTGAACCTCTATATTTACATAATATTCTATACCTAAACTTCTTTAAGACTCTTTGAATGACCTTATATCTTAATATCAGTTAGTTCTCTAGTGCTCATCTAACTAATAGTTACAACATTTTATGAACTGTGTACGATTTACAAGATGATAATTGTTCATAAGCATACATTTTGCTGAACGGCCATCTTTGTTTCTGTAAGTACATTGTTTTGTTGAGCCCAACAGTTAGTTTCTGTTTTCTTCAGACTGTTTCCAAAATAGTCTCACCAACATTACATAAGTAGCTATAATATAACTGTTCAATAAAATGTTAACTGTAGCCCATTTTTCAGTGGTTTATAGGAGGCACTCATCGATTGATTCAAAAATACTATTCAACTGATCTCTCCTCTTCCTTCATCCACAATGTGTTGTTTCTTAGGGTCAAAGTGAATAAGGCTGAAAATTACACAAGATTATTATTTAAATATTAGAAAAATAGGTATAAAATACATCTGCATGTGATATCAGGGCCGTAAGAACAAGGGGGGCGAAGGGGGCAGTCGCCCCCCCCCCCCCAACTTTTGCGGAGTTAAAGCGGCGCCTTTATGGAAAATGAAGTTACACTGGATAAAACGAGACATTTTCACTTCATTTCGCTTTTATTTTTCACTTTCTAATATAATGGGGTAACCTCTGTGTATCCAACTGGATTATAAATTTTTTAGTTCTATATGAGAAATTCTTTCATTGCAATGCGAACACCATAACGCCTAGTACATTAATTAAAAGTCAGCTTTGATTTTAACATATGGCGCCTTCTCAAACTCTGTCCCCCCAACATTTGAGTCGTTCCTATTATACGGCCCTGGATATGCACATATTTGGAGAAAAATTATCTGTAGGTATTTTGATGATTAAAAGCATTAATGTGATCGATATTAGACATCCCAAAATTAATCGTCTTTTTCCCACTGAGAGATCATATTTTGAATAGAAAAACAAGAGTTCCGATTTCGATTGTAATCTTTTTAGGAGTTGTTTTCTTAATTTCCACTTCAACATCCTCAGAATCAAACTATTCAAATTCTTCTTGCTCGTCATCTTGTGCAATGACACATTAGTTCCCGTTGTCTTCTTGCAGCAATTCGAGATGGAGGTATCTTAAAACGCAGGATATCAGCAGCAGCCGTACTTTGCGCGATACAATGTTTTAAGTGGCTTTTAAGAGAACGGACAGTAGCGTGATATGCCTTGCATTTACTGCACATACGAGACAAAAACTTAGTTTGAACACTAGGGCAACAAAGATCAGAGGAACAATTGTCTGAATCTCTGACTCAAAAATTGGTAAAAACATCTGGTTTGCCATTCAAAACACTAAGTCAAGTTGATTGTGTTGCTGCTTTTGATTTTATTAAATTTCAAAGACATGAACCACTTGCCCCTTGGCGAATGGTGCTGGAATGACTTAGGTATAAAAAATAATGATAAAACAAATAACTACTATTTTTATTTTAGACCTAATCCAAATTGTAATATTGAAGGTTCACAAAAAGAAGTTAATTTATTCTTGATATATTTAGCAAGTTAATAGTGAATAATTTAGCAATAAATGAATAGTAGAATATCTATCTATCTGTCCCCAAAATTCAAAAGAGTTCCTTTTTTTGAATTCTGTTCTTTTCAGCTCATCTAGTTTAGACCTGACTGCCAGTAAAACATTTTTGTTCCGATTTTTTCATTTCATTCTATAAGGCAATAATTACTTCACTTTGGCATTTGGATTTTTGTAAATTAGTGTAAGCACTGCAGTATTCTTTAAAAAGGTCTGAGTACAACTGTCGAAAATCAGACATTATTTCGAAATATTTGTGAATCCGCATAAACTTTAAATTCGATTAATTTAAACGAAACAATGTGCTTAAAATATAGAGTAAAGATAATACAACAATAAATCTTTCTCTATGCGGCTTTTACGGGAATGTTTTGTGACGTCCCAAATATGGAAATCCCCTCTACCCCTCCATCACGATTTGTCACGGATTTATCAACTCCACTCTCCATAATCAGAGTGACGTCATTTTTGAACAGCCCCTATAATGAAAGCATAACTGCTCTATAACACCCTATTATACAAATTTACAATGCCAAAGATAAACTTCCCTATAGCAAAGTATAATATGTTATTTTAAGAGTAATTCATAGCGGTAATTCATACCGGCCTACATTCACGTAGTCCTCGATTATACAGGGTGAGTGTTCAATTTATAAGTAAAATTCTAAATTTTTGTCACACAATCGTTATTACGTATTTTCAGATATTTATAAGTATTATGTTTAATTTAAAGACAACATTTGAAATGCAGAGTAAAAAATATAAACTTATGGCCGGGGAAGGTTAATTGTCTGATTGAAAAGAATAATTATATTGAGCAATTAAAATATAATAAATTATTTTAAAATACTTTGGTATAATTTTGATAATTTTCACAAACTTAAATAAAAAGCACCAAAAGACTGTTGAAATTCATGATTATAGGTATTCTTACTATACACACAATGCAAACAATTTAACTGTATAAAAATTGATCTAATTTCTTTAAAATCTAGAAAACTTTCATGTCTGAAAAATGATAGATTATAAAAAATGTATTGGAATATATATGCAAAGTATGTATATTTAGTATATAAAGCTTAAAATTGTATTTTTGAACCAGAGTGCAATTTATAAGTACTGTATAGTAATAGACGTATTAATATTTAGCTATCTTTTGGCCTGACCATATCAATATAAAAAATATAGTTTTTAAAATTTTTGAAAGACCTTAAATTTATAAAAGAAAATCAATGAAATATCACATGCGGGATCTCTACTTCTTTTCATATCAAATATTAAAGTAATTTTAATAAAATGAAAAAAATTGGTTAGTAACAAATTGTATATAATTTTGTAAAATTTACAAATTATCAACCACAATTAAAGAATTATGTGGGGATTGTATATCCGGATAAACATAATTTTAAAATGTTATAGCTAAAACAGAACATAGAAAAATATATCACAATCTACGGTATATGTCCAAAGAAAAAGTATATATGAAATCAAAGTTCCAATATAGAATATTAGATACTACCAATATTTGGTAAAATGTAAACATATTCAAACTATTTGTTGACAGAAAATTTCAATTGACATCGCGCTTTCATTTGTAACATATAAGGTAAATTTCTTATTTGAAGAATTTCATGTAAAGAAAAATACTGCCTCTGGGACTTCATTGCACATATCTCATTGGTTTCCTGTTCTGATATACTCAAAACAAATGAAAGCTGACACAAAGTGGCGAAAAAAGAGGATGTTGTAGTGTTGGCTAATGGAAATAAACGAGCTTTGAACAAATTACAGTTCTTTTCCCCAACGGGGAAGAGATCGATAGCTGATCTATTGTTAACTGTACAATATTCACCGAGAGGTACGCCCATATAATGTAGTTCTTCATCCACGTTTGATCTCTGCGAGCTCACTTTTTTAATGTCATCATCTACGTTGAAGGCGATGGTAATGAAAGCCAGTTGACTATCTTGGGGGTTAACCACTGGAATCGTCTGCAGCACAATACCCTTTGGTAAACAAAGTTTTAAGGTACACTGCTCAACGCAACAATTACTAAGAATGGAATCTTCTCCTAGATCCACTGGACAGCTGAAATCACAGAATTCAACGATGGAATGTCGAGGAATATAGCTACCCTCACCAAAAGAACTGTTGAAACACAAATCTTCCCGAACTTTCAAGTCATGAATAAATACTAAGTTCCGAGTTAAGTTATCGATATATTCCCGGTTAGTTCCTATATGAACAAAGTAGGAATCTTTCAAAACTATCAAACAAAGAGAGCAACTGCGAAGTGTATCGTAGAGACTTCGTCGAATTTCTCTGTGTAGCACATTTTTGGTGGCATCGATGTAACTCGGTGACGATTGGGCTCCCAAAGCTTGCAGGAAATCTCCATAAGCATCTATTTCCACTTGCCATGAATTAGGGTGCCCATGGGACCAATCTAAAAGCAGTCGAGTGATTTTGTGTGAAAATGCGAACATGCTGTCGATGAGTATCTCCCCACTAGGAATAGCCTTTTGAAGAGTTTCAATTGAAGCTTTTTGCAAAACTTGCTGACACTCTGTAGGATGGTGAGAGTCTTGGACATAGACACCGTGTTGGGAGGCTAGTTTCCAGTCATCTGTTGGGTGTGCGATAGCCGTGAAATCCTCACCAAAGTGAAGCGATTGTTTAGTAGTCGTTGTCAGTCTGTAGGGCTGAATGTCGTCAGCGCATGTAACGAAAACTCCCGGCGGCATGACCGAAGCGAAAGGCTCTGTCAAGCCGAGTTTTACATCGAGCATGGTGATATGCCCCTTTTCCGTTGGTATGACGGTAAATATTTTCCCCATGACGCTGGCTGTAGGCATTCGACCACTGTAACCTCCAGCGTGGATTAGAAGGATACGTTGTTGAAAGAAAGCTTCTCCAAGATCTTGAGATAATAATCGCAGAACATGTATAGTTGATCCGCCGTTACCTAAATCCAAAAGAGTAAATACTTGTGCTATGATAAAATATTTATTAATTTATATAATATAACTTAATAGCAATTTTAAAGGCTTTCAAAGCCGCATATAAAAATTGTGTTAACTTGAAAAAAAATTTCTTTATGAATTTAAATTAATTTATTTTTCACCAATTTTAAACCCAGGAGGGTCCTGAACGATCCGAAATCGCCGAAATAGATCATTGTAGTCTTTGTATTTCTCTTTCAAAGCTGTATTATAATTGTCAGCTTGTTCTGAATCGAAAGCCGTGATAACAACTAGATCCCATAACGGATTATCTGAAAATGAAGTGAAATATATATTACAAAGATGTTACATATAAATATTGAAATGTTTTAATACACAAAATCATTAAATAAATTAAAACCACACAATATGTTAACTATGGAGTTTACTATTTTAAGAAAAAGAAAAACGGTGATTTAAAAAAAGCAAGAGCGTCACATAAATCGGAAATTGATATTCAGAAATTCGTAATGCTGCACTATTCGGAAATTCGTAATCCTATTCGGAAAAAATTTAGCTATAAATTAATAACTGACTTCTTCAATAATCAAATCCTATATTATGATCAATACATATTTACTGCGATTTAGTGTTTTTATTATTAATCAATGTATAAATCTGTGGCTATAAGTTAACAAAATAATTCAAAATTTTGTAAAATTCTAAATCTATATTATAATCAATACATAACTGCGATATGATTGGCTGAGAGGCTTTTGGTTTCAATCTTATAGTATAGAATAGAAAGGTTTTACCGACGGTATGTTAACTTTCTTGATCCAGCCACATTTCAATTCCTCAAGATATCCGTTGATAAAAAACGTTTTGGGCGGAAGGAATGAAACGACAGGCATTCCTAAGACTATTCAGTCTATCAACAAAGTAATGTTTCCAATCATATATCATCTGCTGCATTACTTGTTGAATGTGCCAGTGACGGCCACCAGTTGAGCGAGCGAACTCTGCGTTAAAATTTAACAAAACGGCTCGACGCAGTGTTATGTCCAGTGCACGTATGAATTCTCTCATTTCATTATTTGTACACAAAGATATAAAATTGGACTTTGATGTTATTGAGAACACATTTTCTAATATATCGAATCGAAGGATGACATTAAACAGTTTGACTTGAACTAATGGTTCAAAACTTGGTCAATTTAGGATAATTCGGTCAACTTGACCACTGGGTTGTTTTCGTACTAGTTATTAAAGTTAAATGACACACAATCGAGGAATAACATTATATACATATGAAAATTACTGTTCACAAAAATATTATTTATGGTATATATGACATGTTGTGTTTTCTAATCATTGTATATACGATATGAAATGTCCTTATGTAGTGATATTATACAATTATATAACCACATATGTTTGCATTGTTTATTATTATATTTTGTACATTATTATGTGGCTATAGGTACTAAACGTCCCCCCGAAAAAAATATTAAAGAAAGTAATTTAAATATCAAGGTAAAATTTAATTTAAAACAATTATTAATAATAAACAAATTGATGCACAGTCCGGATCAACCATTGACTAGACCGGCAAACTGATCAAAAAAGTCCAGACCGCATTTCATTTATATACGGTATTAGTTTCGTTTTAAAGAGGGTTTTTAATAATTATTAATCAATTAATTTATAAATTTCAAATGTTGAACTTCCGCCCATCAATTTGGCATTGATTATCGATATAGATATATTCCTCCGCGGACGTTTATTCCTATTGAATATTGGTCAGTTTGCCGGTCTAGATAAATAATACATAAGTCAATGGTTGATCCGGACTGTGCATCAATTTGTTTATTATTAATAATTGTTTGAAATTATTTTTTACCTTGATATTTAAATTAGTTTCGTTAATCACTTATTTATAATAAATTTATCACTTATTTATAATAAATGTCCATTATAGTACGTGTTGGGACGTTTAATACCTATTTTTGGGACTTTTTACATTCCACTCCGTCCCGTCCCAGGGACGTTTATTAACAATAGCATGGCTGGGCTCTTATACTTTTTCTAAACTATACAATGTTTATAATTAAGGGGTGCATATTATTTATTTTGCTCCTTAATTTTGAAGTACTTACCTTAATTATAAAGTAATTATTAATTAAGTAAACATCTTTACATAATCTATATTTACATTAATTAGAACTATGTAGGTATAACATTTTTACAAAAGTAAAAATACTTTTGCCTGCATAATTCATTTTTGGCGATATTCTTTTCTAGTGTATATAATATAACTTTTTGTGGAACTGATGCAATAAACTCTCATATTTTATTAAAAGGACAAAATAGAAATTTTATAGCTTTTAAGTGTCTGCGTTTAAATTAATATTTTACACTGTTATTGATACGGAATCTGTTAATAAATGTTGCTCAACAGTAAATGTTTCTTATTACTGTTAAAATCTGATATTTACTCAACATGTTGAAGTCTAATTGACTTCTGTATAGTTGATAAGAATGAATAACAACATGAATTTGACTTTGGATAGATCTATTTTATTTTGAGAAAGAAAGCTATCTTACCTTAAAAAATATTTTCATGAAACATTTATAAGTAGTGTACTTAACAAAATAACAAAAAATGTTTTACACTTACGCTTATTGTAGAAAATATCCTCAAGTAATTTTTCTGACGTAATTAGTGTGTCTCCACAAGAGAAAGTGTTTCCATTCATAATTGTGAAGTAGCAATAACAAGCATAATAATCGATAATATAGACGCTATTGCGGCGTACGCCACAACACGACAACCAACCAACCAGTGATAAACAGCTGATTACTCTTAATAGTATATCTCAGTTCAACCTTGAGTAAATAGGTTAAATATAGATCTAAATATGATAAAGTAAACGTTTAAAAATGCTTAAAGATTTTGAAATAAATAAAATTCTTTTTAGATATATTCTACTTTTCATTATTAGATAAACATCCCTGTTGTGTTTTGAATGCTTTTTTCACAATTTATTTGAATAAGAAAGAATACTTTATTTTGTTATATTATAATGGAAAATGTCAGTTTATCAATTGTATATAATAAATACTAATTAAATAAAAGTCTATTAAAATCGAACTCCTACATTAGGAATTTTTGGATTTTTGAAAAAATACTATATAACATTAAAATATACCATACCATACAAAATAAAATACCATTCAATTCATATACCATATAGGTACTAAATAATAAATCTTTGTGCAATATTAATTTATATTAACGATATTATCGTTTTTCTATCATTCATAGATATACAATTTTTTAAAAACGATATAAATCGATGGTTTCATTCAGTTCATATGGGTACTAAAATTTTGATGATTATTATTAGTAGAAAAAAATCTAATTTTCAGATTTTAAAATTTGTATACTTTTAAATTTAGATTTATAGTTGTACGCATTCATCAAAATCAGTTGACCAAAAAAAATTGTGCTAAATAATTCACACTATTAATTACGACCACTTCATAATAGCGAAATTGATTTCTATTACGAAAACACTAGAGAAACATGGTTATGTCGGATTAATTTTGATTTGCAATGACGAAACCTTAGACACAGAATTGCTTGTTTATAAAACAATTATGAATAATGTTGAATTTATAGTTTATATAAGTTAAAAATATATAAGGAATGTTGTAGTTTAAGGATCTCAAAGTTTAGAACTTATAAGTATATATCGTATATAAGTATCCTTATTTTTGTATCGTAGATAAGGAAGAGATATTGTAATATCTTGGAGTCATCTCTATGTTAAAACTCATTATTATATGTATCATCTATAATATCATGAAAATCGATGGATTGGATCATGTTTTGAAGATTTGAGTGAAGCTAATTATAATAGGTCTTAAAAAATTCTCTAAGTCAAAGAATCATTCTAATATAAGGTAATTTTGACAATATGTAAATAATACTTGTGAGATATAAATAATACTCGATACTATTATAGTAGTATAATTATTAAGTCTATATCTTTTGGGTTTAAATTGTAGAGTGCAGGGAATTGGAAAGTAGGGCTGTATATATATTATATATATCCTCTATGCCATAAGATATATTATAATAATCAATGTAAGTGAAACAACAAAAGTTTTTTTCTACCGGTAATATTCAGATTATGAATATAAAGTCTCTGTTATTCAGGAATAAGGTAATTGTATAACGGCTTCTAAAATTAAACTTAATAATACTCTCTAAAATCCTTTTAACGAAAATAGTTTTAACAAATTATTAAGTTGAAGAGCGTGCTCTTTTGTTTTGCCATTCATTTATTGAGATCTTTAGAAATTTTCTCGATCGTTATGCAATGAAAGTATAACCCAATTAGTGCATCTGTGAAATTTTTGCAAAAATAAATTTTAGAAAAATAGTGTCTGATTTACACATTATTATTATTATGGACATTACATATAAACTTAAAAAATAAAAAGTTCTTTTCAATCGGTATATAACTTCATATACCACAGACGTTCACCATTTTTCTCCAACAAACACATCCTCCATTCTATATTCTCCTCCATACACATTCACCATTCTCTATTCTCCTCCATACACATCCACCATTCTCTATTCTCCTCCATACACATCCACCATTCTCTATTCTCCTTCATACACATCCACCATTCTCTATTCTCCTCCATACACATCCACCATTCAATATTCTCCTCCATACACATCCACCATTCTCTATTCTCCTTCATACACATCCACCATTCAATATTCTCCTTCATACACATTCACCATTCTCTATTCTCTTCCATACACATCCACCATTCTCTATTCTCCTCCATACACATCCACCATTCTCTATTCTCCTCCATACACATCCACCATTCTCTATTCTC
>JAUZNC010007117.1:0-77823 GCA_034780395.1 Vannuccia rotundouncinata | reverse complement strand
AGATACCATGATTTGGGGTTATAAATATCTATGGGGGTGAGTGCGAGATCCTGAGCAACTAGAGAGAGCCAGGTGAAATTGCGTTGGCCTTGGGGGTATGAGGATGATGGGAGAATGGCTTGGTGGAGGGCTTGTTTGGCTGGGGTTACATGGTGTAGGAGTTTCTGGGGTTTCTCCTTCTATCGTCGCCTCCTAAGATACGCTCTAGGCATTATCTACCCCACCACTATCTCCACCAACAAGCTTCTCCAACTGACAAAACAAATACCCTAGACCACCATCATAAAACTTCATCGTCTTAACTGGACAGGCCAAATATAATTAAATATTTGCTTTTTTAAATAAAATTTTCTCTTTTGATTGCAATTTAAACGAAATTAATACAAAGTAATCTTGATTATTGAAATTTATACATATATATATATATATTTACATTTTTTAATATATTAAACCATAATAACTGTAAATAATATCCAGAAGAACATATATACGAAAATGTTTTATTTATCAAAAATCTATGTGCGCGTATTTAGTTAACTAATTTAACCAGCTTAACTAAAAGCGTAATTGTTAATTAAAGTACGGTCGCTTGTAGAAAAAATATATTTTTACCGTTTTTACATAATATAAATATTTTTAAAGAACGATTGTAATATTATATAGCAGTTTATTAGAAAAGATGTTCGCATATTTCAAATTATTTATATATATTTTTAGGCATTTAACAATTCTTATTAAAAAACGACAATCGACAATACTTTAATTAAAGAAAATAGGATCTATGAGAATTGTTATTGTACCTGTATAACAGAGAACAAATATGATATTAAATTATTAGTAGGTACTTACAACCGTTAGTACCTATAGACTACCTATTAATAATTATCTTATTGCAACTTTCCCTAATCGCAGAATTATCAAACATCTTCATATTGTATACATATAAATTATACCTACATAATTTATTTTAATTGGATTAAAATATTTTTTGAATTTTGGTGGTGTATAGTTTGTTTGAATATATACGCTATGGGTTGATTTTAGTTGTGCTAACTTTCAAAGTTAACCAAGCAATATTCTAAAAATTTCAAAAAAAGTTAATATATTATGTCGCAATTATTATGTTGTCATATTGGAGTAATTCGTTGTATTTCATGTGTTGGATATGTTGGACTTCATATGTTTTACTTGAAACCTACCACGAGAAAAAGATAAAGATAACTAAGCCAACACTTAGATAACTTATGGTCGGCTCTTATGATTACTTACAAACTACTTAATTCGAGGCAGTTACAAATTTGACCAAAGCTTGAATAATTTAATAAACTTAACTAACTTATACCATTGTCAAAGCTCATCAACTTCATTTTATCCAAGCCACGGTTTTATGATAAGAAATAACTCTGACGATTTAATTTATTTTTCTAGATATTTAATGTAAGATTTAAATGTATAATTTTTATACATTTACAAATTCTCCGTTATGAGTTACAACTTTTTGAATTTGAAGCGACATGGCTGGAAGTACATTTTAAAAATCTTTTACACTTTTTCATCCGACATTTCTGAAACATGAAATTTAACTGCTTTAAAATGATTTCTATTTTAAAAGAGCATTCTTGAACCCGGAAACAATGAAATAATTCGTTCTTAAGATTTTTGATAGGCAAAAATTAATCTAAAGATTTAAAATTTGAAGCTCCATATATTGTATTGAATTGCTATCATTATATTATTATTATGAAGGAAAGGGTGACCTCAAATAACCTGGAAGCAACACTAGGTCGATTCGTATGATAATTTTTTTATATATTTGTTACAAATTAATGTTCATATAACTGAATATAAGCAAAACGGTTAATATTATTTATTTATAATAAATGTTTTCTACAGAGAGTGCGATATTTTTATTTTATATATAGAATTGAATGTGCATTTTTAATATTGGGAGGTTATAATTATGCTTAAAATTTTCAACTGTCAAGCTTTTGACATCCCCTGTGAGAATTCATAATTCGCCAATAAAATATTTTGTTTGAATGATTTTACATTAACCACTTATATGCGTTCCTATATTACTGTGCAAAAATACTAAAAAACAAGTTATCGCAGCATCACAAATAAATCGTAGCACGTTTTCTAAATTTTAAACCTTTAAATCATGTCTATTGTTTATACTATCACACAACAAAACATGAGCGTGACATCGCGAGAGTAAACACATTATTTACATTTTGCTGCAAACGGGAAAATTTTTCTGAAACAGCCTATACAAGTATGACAATCTTTAAAAAGATGTACAATGTGGCACTTTAAGGTGACACTATATTTGTATGCTATCAAATGTGATTTGATATATGCATTTCTGTAATGATTGTTAGAATATATTATATACCTATTTAGTATATTATTAAAAGTCAAAATGTCAAAATTGGGTTATCTCAAACCTTAAAATAAATGAAAAAAAAAAATAATGTTTGGTCAATTTTATTAAAAAATCATTTGTGTTTTCAGAGCTTCAGGGAAAGAAAAATTACATTCTCAATCTCAAAAACTTTCAAAAACATCCATTTCCAGGTATCCATATAGTCATAGAGCATATAGACACACTTAGCTGGTGAAAGCTAACTGCCTATTACCATAGGCTTAGATTAACCGATCAATATATTTAATATATATTTGAATACTAAACCTTCAAATATATGCGTATTTAATTTTTGTCATAAATCTTTTTCAACTGGGAATATGACAAATAAATATATTAGTTGTTTTATTCCCATTTAAAAATATGTTGCAAAAAAATCAAATGTTTCTAACGCTATATAACAATTTTTACATTATTTATACCTATATTAACTATTAATAACTAATATTATTTACTATAGTCACTCCTAATATTTTTGTTATATTTAAATAGAAGTATGCGCATGTATATGCATGACGAAAATTTTGAATCCAACCTTCTATTAAATTTATTTTCATCGGCATATGTATATAATCTAATATTATAAACAATACTATTTATCATTTTTATAATTTATTCCCCTTTAAATTAGACTTGCAACTTCCTATAAATTAATGATGTATTGAATATTTAGAGCAAATCAAGTTGTCCGTCATAAATGTATATATATATTGCCTATAGATACCTAACTATAACACTTATCTACCCATGAAGCCTAATGCCATATTCGGGAGTAGAAAAGTAAGGTGCCTATATAGATAAATCGTATTCTTAAGTGTAATAGACTAATCGCGGAAATTTATAAAATCTGCCACCATTCCCAGCATCCGGTTGTAGCTTATTATTTGTATATAAACTCACATAAGAAATAAATTAGCTAAATGCGACTACCCATGGCTGGGATACGAAGTTCAACCCTTACAAGAAAAGACCCAGTCGCTGAATATAGCTTACCCATTCCATGCACTGTATCAGAATGCAGATATACATTTATATACATCTGAATTAGGCACTGAATTGCCTGGTATATATTGGATTTATAAGAATTGTGTAACCATTGTCCGTTTACAATTAATATTAAGAGGTAATATTTATCATGCAGAAACTATATATGGGAATGGGGCTACACTGTACTTGCAAATCGTAATACGAATTAGAGGAACATGAAGGTTCAAAGTCTGAATGTTCATTTGGGGATTACTAATTTGGCTACGGCTATTTAATACCACATAATAATATGTTTCGCTAAAATTAATATCGATTACTAAATATCAATTAAGCTTTGTATGTGTTTATCCATTGATACTATATTATTACAATACATTTCGATAGCTGACGAAATCAACCCAATTTTAACCGTTTTATATAACTAATCAATACGAAAATTTGAAGAAATGCGAACGTCATTCAGTTGTTCCTATACATATTAAATCATTTTGGATTATACTTGTGTAAATATATCTGTAGAGAATTTTAATTATTTTATTGAATAAATTTTTTATTTATATAATCAATAAATATATACAATTGTAACATTACTTATATGTGCTCCTCATGTGGCATTTGTTGATAAAGGCTGATGGTACTGCAATTATTAATAAAAATAAGACAATTTAATATTTCAAGAATAAATAATAATTGAATTGGTTAAATTGTAAAATACATAATTTCAATATTATGTGGTTGATGCTGGAAAATATTTGTTTTATTTATTAAAATAGATTTTAAATATTCTGTTAATACACTTTTCTTAAAGAAACTGTTTGCATTCAAATCAAAAGAATTAGTAGGTATCTTTCAAAAACAAAAACTACTAACTGTTCGTTTAAAACATTCCTCATATTCTCCTCATCTGAATATTTGTAACAGGATAATTGTCTTTCCGAAGTAGGAAATTAGTCTTAGCAAGTGAAATGTTGCAGAGAAACAGGAGAGATAATGGAAATGCTGATATTTGGACCAATTGTGAGTTTGGAGTTTTAAATATATATAGAATTGTTTATACTAAGTGTGTATTATTATTATTTAGCAGATTATGTAGCACATTTTGTAGCAAATAACTCTCTAACAAACAATATAAAAATAAACATATATACAACATTTTCAATAAAAAACTGGAGCAGCTCAAATAAATAACTAAATGAACATAGATTTCCAAAAATAGAGATATAAATAATTCAAACTTTTTTTATTATTTTACTCCAAATAACCATCTGCAATACAAAACTAAAAAATAAATTTTTAAAAGAACAAATAATAATTGATAAAAACTGTAAAGTGGAAAAGGGTGACTAATTATATTTTTCTTTTTAAATTTTATGTTATTTGGTTTGTATAGTACTTATATAATTAGCGGTAAATTTATCCGAAGAGTGATTGAATTGAGTGATTAGCCCTTTGAATTGAAACAATATATAATAAGTAATGATAATTATTGTACGTATACGGTAAAAATTGATTAAAAATAAATGCTTTTTATCGATGTTTTTAGCTGACATATTTGCGAATTATGATAAATAAATGTCAATAAGAAATCAAAGACCGATAAAATTGTGATTCTTTCGGTGCCCCTGGATCCTTTTGCTTTTGTTTTTCATCTTGTTGAAATGAAAAGCGTAATTCATCACATGATGAAAATAGCAGTTTTACCCTTATATTTATTGTTTAATTTCAGCCCCTCTGGTCAAATTCCACACTCGGGATGAAAAGTTACACTTTACATCCTGGTGATGAAAATAACTATTCTTCACTTTCATGTAGGTCAGACCTTTCATGATATCCTGATTAATTTGGTCTGTATTAAAAACCAATACAATCCTAAGAATCAATATGTTCTCCGATTGATATACACTTCCAAAACAAGAATCGATTAAATGGAATCCAACAGAGACTCGCGAAAACAATTTTTGAAATCAATAGTTCATTAATAGGCAAACATCGATATGTCAAATAACGTTGATGCAGTATATTTAGTATAGAAATAAGATTTAATAATATTTTTTAATCAATTTTTAACAATAATTAAATTTTTTATTGTATCTCTTTAAAAATAATTCTTAATTTTATTTTTGCTTTATAATATGGTTTTCTATCAAAAATATATAATTTTCGTAAATGACGTAAATCCTTGTTAAAAAATTATATTTTCTTATTTTCTTTTTAAATTTTTGAATATTATAGACACATAAAGAAATACAGAAACATAAATAAAATAATGTCTCCGTAACGTATTGTCTATAGTGTCACCTTTTGGCTATATATATATAACTATATAAGCCTGCTTCTTGGAGTGACAGGATTAGTGAAAGACTGCACCCCAAATAGTAGGAAAATCAATAAATATATTTGTATGTCTTATATATCTTATAAGTCTTATATTTGTATGTCTTAAATATCTTTATAAGTCTTGAAATTTGTTTTGACAAAAAAGAAGTTAGCGTATAATTTTCGGTAACTTTCCTTAAATACAGTAATTATATAAATAAGAAATTGTTAATAAATTAATGTTCTAAACGTATGATAATTTCATTTCCAAATTACTCAATTCCTTAAATATTTAATTAACTAACTAAAAAATAAAATTAGTGAATGGAAATTATTAATTTATCTTTCAATCAATTTATTATTTAAAGTTTGTATATAAGTATATGGGGTAATGTTCGTTGATCCAAATTTATTAGTTTAAATATTATAAATGTTATATGGATAAAAATTTGTTTATCGTCAAAAATAATTATAATAATAGAATTTTAATAGAATTGCTCTAATCTAAAATTGACTTGTATGGTTCCTTTATTGTAAGGTTCCTTGTCAGCATGCATTTGTATTATATTGCTGTGACCGGATTTAAAATTTGTTTTGTCAACTTTGTGCAGTATTACTTTATACAGGTTAAATTAATTTTCACTAATCCAAAAGATATTAGTTTCATCTCCAAGCCATAATATGGATAGTCTGCCTAGGGTACATCGATATGTTGTTGGGTTGCACCGCACTGTATCACTCTAGCTCTATGCAGGCTGACAAAGTGAATACCTAGAATAATAGAGGTATGCCCGACCCCAGAGTTGCACCAACATCATCAATAATCGCCTTTGCATAGAGATTGATTGCTCCACGTATACAACCACCTAAATTCTATAGAGGCGAAAATCTCTTTACTTGTATATACTTACACGATCTAGGTATTATATCTGTATTAAATAGTCTCAGCAGTGTACATCTGGGATTTCGAAAGAGTTATTTGTCTGGCGCAGTTAAAGGTGGCATTGTTGTGCCTCAACGCGGTGCAAATGCAGGTTACGTACGTGTCCTTCTCTCCATCGTTGGCTGGTGTAAGTATCTCACTATAAGAGGTTTACTCCTCACGCAGGATATATGATTATACCGAAGAAAGACCGGGCATTAAACCTCACCAGAGTATACTTGACCAGTACAATCGTATGCAATCTGGTTTAGCGGCATATGGTAGGTATTGCAATTATTCAATTCACCCCCCCCCCTTTTCCATCCAGTTTTCTCTCTCTCTCTACTAGTACAATTGATATAGGTATTGCAGGAGCGGGCGTACGCCCAGACGTACCTCTCTAATAGTTACTTGTGTGTGTTGTGATTTGGGCGGCTTGGTGCAATCGACGTACACATAAGGCATCATTCTAGCCAACGGGACTGAGACCCCATTGTATTCGTGTATGTGTGCAGTATACCCTCTCTAGTAATATTGTCGCATACTGTGGGTGCCTGCCATCACCAGAACCAAACAGAGCCAAGAGAGGATCACCACCCAGCCGTCTTAAAGAGGAACTATAAAACTTCCAAAAGAAGGTAGCGATTTCCGTTCCGTTTACGAGACAGGCCGCATCAATACGAAACGATAAACCACCTCCTCAGACTTGTATAGTAACTACGTATTTGGCCTTTGATTCTAAAACTTGCTATCAGTGACATAATTCGACAATCCATTTGAAACTAGCTGTCCTTTCGGAAGGTGACGCTTTGCCTTAAAAAATTGTGGTAAGTTACTTTTTGAAATATTAAAATATCTTTTTTGATGTTGATTTGTTTCTGTGGTGAATTATCAAATATATTTGGTCTAATTAAGACATTGTGTCTATATAACTACATTTATCTAAATGAATTTGAATAAATATATGAATATTTGACGATAAATTTAACATTGAAACTATATGCAGTCAAACAATATCTAGTAATTATTAATTTAACACAATAATCAGCAGATTACATTAACATGTATAAAACTTTAATTTTATTTAAAAAACACAGGTGTAAATATATGATATGTATTTATAAATCCGATATATTATTGAGTGAGAAAAGTTACATTACAGTTTTATAGCAAACTTTAATTATGTATTTAATGTGTATAAGGTATAATAATAGGTATCATTGTTGAATATAGGAACATATTTGATTCCATATTGTATAATTCTGATGTTTTTATTTAAAATACATAAAAAATTTCTTATGAAATATACAGTTTAAAATTTCTTGTTGATCAATAATAATTATATAACCAGTATAATGATGTACAAAATAACACATTTCAAAATTGTGATTTGAATATAAAATAAGAATAATTTCATCCGTTATACAAATTTAAATAATTATAGGTATTGAAAACAATAATACAGTGTTTTTTTATGTGGAGGTTTTACAAAAAGGTATTTTATTTCATATTAAAAAGATTGATAATAAGAACGTTAAATTAAGTTAAATTAACTCAATTTGCAAATTGTTTATAACAATGTTTTTAATTTTAAAAGTATTCGAAAATTCTGATAACATAAGTGTCATTTACAAATAACATGCTGTCAATGTAGAATAATAATGATGGTAACTATATAGTTATGTATACATCCGAATATATTAATATACATTATACAAATACATATCTTCGTTGCATCACAACTGTCTTATTTAAGTTTAGAAATCGTTGAAATTAGTCTTCATCATCATAGAATGTTTTAATTGTTAGCACTGATGAATGAACGCCAGTTTTGTATGTATTTCAGTTAAATCACAATTTAATGTTATTCTCGTTATATTTAAACGTCTATAACTCAACTCTATATGTACTACTTAGACTATAGTACTATAACTTTAATTCCAAAACCATGTAAATTAATTGTTCATTACATATTAACAAGTACGCAATGGATAAAGCTATTTATACTGTGGTACAAATTCGTTAACTGATGCACGGATAAATATATAATATATTGTTCGTTCCGCGCAGCCCGATCTTTCGATTTTCAGTTTAGGACTTTCGGTTTAGACATGAAGTCAAAAAATGTTAATGATATAGACAAAAATATTGTGACTTTCGGAATACACTGCACTCGGATTATCCGAGTTTATAAAGTCGGTATATATATATGACAGTGTTCCGTTTAGTTTATAATAAAAATTTTAACATAATCTTGAAAATTTGCAATCTTATGGATTTTTTAAATGTGTGACTGGTCAGATGCAATTATATATATATATATATATATATATATTGATAAAATGTTATTATTATTAGTTAGAAATTTCTTTTCAAATTACGGATAGGATATTTGTTATGTTATTTTAAACAAAATTTTACTTCATCTTGTAGAGTACCTCATATTTTAACGTATTTTAATTATGTTCAAAAGAGATTTTAATTAAGTTGAAGATGTCTAATAATATATAGCCACATTTTTGGGAGCGACACATGTCGCCAGTTTTAATGCAAATTTCATTTATGAGTAAAATAATTATATGTACAACTTTTCGCATAGCGACGACATCGTTATACCCCTTGAGGAGTGTCTTATCTTTGAGTGACTCGTTGCTACTCCTGTTATGCACAAACGAAGGGCGAGCCTATATAGTATTGATATATCCACTGCCGCGTTTACAATATCTGGGTACCTCTCCACTCAAAAACTTTTACAGTTCAAACTACCTCCACAATAGATATTAGACCCTGTATATCTATTAGCCAGACCCAGGTAAACCAGCACTCCATGCCATCAAATGCGCAACCATGCAACAGTGCATAAAATATAGTTTACACTGCCTAATAAGGTACCAACCTATAGCCGTACCCTACAATGCTTTCTTCTCCTAGCGACCTATATAATGAGAACTGAGAAAGGGTCAGGGGTGAATGTATTCGAGCTAGTGCCTTCTCCTGAGGCGTTATTGACCCTTGCCCCGTCTCATTCCCACTTCACAGAAAGAGAGCGCAGTTTAGTCGTATCATCGTAGCAATCTCGGCGGTATATTCGACTCATAATGTGTACCTATAACAATAACGTGTGGCTCGATCCTAATTTTGTTGGTTCCATATCTAACTCTATACACACAACAACAATAAAGTTAAGTACTTACCTCATCTCATATAATATACCCGTCAACAGTTAGCTAACAAGTTTAGTTTTGTATTCCACTACTCTATCGCACTTATTAGTCTGAATGTTTTCTCCTCCGAATCTATTCCAGACGAACGGGAAGACAATGGCGTCGACATCGCAAAGCACGGCTGACCTGGAAGACCACATTGTTCGGGAAAGGACCAAACAAATTATTCTTCAGTCGATGAGCTTTAAAACAAGCCTAAAAGTGAATTGTATTATGGCCGTTGAGGTGGATAATGAACCAACACGGTGTGTCATTCTTAATGAAGTCTTTTCATCTGCCGATCGTGCACGCTTCGTCGCCCAAGCTCCCATTCCTTTTCTAAGTCTTGATCCAACTACTTATGCCACTTCAGAAGCCAACGGATTTTTCCCCAAAGTCAACCACTGCAGTACACCTTCAACAAAATCCTATGAATATGCGGCAACACACCACAGGAACTCAGAACATGCAAAGACCATGCGTAAGGACCGACCCTTTTCAAGTACTCCCAGTAAAAGAAAGGCTGGAAAGCCATGTCGAATTCCTCCCAGTAACCTAAAAGATGACTGCAACGGAGTATTGGATCTTTCTAGAACTGAATTGACACCACCTCTTGATGATGCCGGAGAATCACTATCTTCAGAGGCACTGCGCAAATTTTTAAGTGGTCAACAAAAAAATTATGAAGATAATCTTTCAAATCCACAAGATATTTTGTCCAATTTTCCATTAAGTTTGGCAAACTCTTTTAAAGAAAACAATTTTGCTAACGTCTTTCCCGAAGACATTAAGATGGAATCCGCCACTATAGGCTATGGCGACCAGAACTCAGATGCTCATTTAAATTCTACAATGCCTATCTTCCCTCCAGTCAAGGTCAGTTATCAATCTATATCAAATGGGGGCGCAGTTGTTAAACCCAAGAAAAGAGTTACATCCACTTTAGGAGGTGTCATTTCCAAAAGATCGGGATCGTCAAAAGTATTCGCTTGTAACCAGTGCAAGGAACAATTCAACTCCCTCACTTCTCTGTGCAAACATACATTCTCCGTCCATCGGGCCTTCCGTTGTACGTTTTGTGGAGCCAACTTCACCCAACGCTCCAATCTTCAACGTCATTCGCTGAAGCATGTTGGCTTCAAACCGTTTATCTGTAATGTCTGCTCAAAAGCGTATTATCGTAAGGATCACCTAGTCCGCCACATAGAAGTAACACACCCGGAAGTAGAACCCAAGGCAAGTATCACTGTCAAACTGACGTCTTCAGAATGCCTCGAGTATCTCGATAAAATGCAAAAAGACGAAGGTTCTGGAACACCAATTGTCAAAGGATCTCCAGCCCAATCTGACAATGGATTGGACCCTTTGCAGAATTCCGCCACAAACATTTTGGAATCGGACTCTACAACGAATATTTCTGGAACTGATGTTATCTCTGAACCACCCACGAATGTTTCCGTCAATAATGAACTTTTGGAAAACCAAATTGACGACGATGAAATGCTCGGAGAAGATCTCAATGGGGAACATATCGAGATTGTTCAACCGGAGGATGTGGACTTCATCCAGCCTGAATTTGATGACAACGAAAACGAGGAAGCTCTCTCTAACAATGAAGAAAGTTTTAATTACGACGATTCCCTAGTCTTAAAAATTAAAGAAGAAAATTCGATCACAACATGATGAATATCGACACTTTAGTCGATTTCATTGAGTCAACATGTACAAACCATGCTGCTTTTTTGTATCATTTAATTTCAAAGTTCTTCATACCCACATTTCAATTCCTTTTGACTTGTCAAATTCAGGCTGTGCATTGCTTCTTATATATATTTATATACTTTGTTTCCTCTGCAGGGAATTTTTTCCTATTCATTATACGAAATTTGTTGATTTTATGTGCAGTATTATTTTGTACCTTTTTAATTGTTTTGATTATTTCCATGAAACAATGTAAAATAATGTATTTGTTGCTACATCACTTTTTCATTCCAACTCATTTAAATTACTCCTTTTTTTTTTACTCATCAATCATTTGCAATTACTATATAAATTATTCTGAAAACTTCTCAATTCCAATTATTTGTATATTTTGATTATGACTATATTTATTATAATAGTTTTTGCAGCTGTGCTATAATATCGATAAGTCGTTTTTTGTAATTTATTTCCATTTATTGTGATCACAAATATTTTATCACCAAGTATTGCTTTATTTTAATAGCAGCAAAACTATATTTAACAAATTATATAATATGTAACTACTATATTTCTTGAAATTTTCTAATATTCGTTTGATTTGTATAAAACACTATTTATAAAGAATTATTTGAAAATATACCATACTGATTGGATTATCAAATTTATTATGCTTTAAGTTCTCTATACGTTAAAGAAGAGGCATGGAATTATATAAAAATTCTATAAATATAGAGCAAAATTAATACATTGATTTTTATATTAATTCATTTCATTGGAGTTTTCATAAGTTTAATTAATTAATTAACTAATTAATATTTAATCGTTTTCTCAATAATCCAGATCCTTTTAATTTAAAATCTTTTGATTGCCCTGTTAGGTACCTATTATTTACGGTACCTCATTATATACTCGATTTACACACAAAGTAATTTACTTTAGATTACATTCCATATTTATTCCATTATTATCAGAACCTAACGACAGTGCCCAAACTTTTAACACTCTTCCATCTATATTACTCTCTAATGCGCGCTCTATACTACCAAAATTCAGTGAAATGTGTATCTTGAAAACTACTTGTTCTTCGTCTATCATCATTGTAACTGAGTCCTCTCTTAAAACCAAATATTCACTCCCAACTCATGTTTTTGTCCAACTACATTATGTTTCGCGATGACAGGAGAGGGGGTGGTAACAACAACTGGCCCCACCTGCTATTAATTTGGTTAAATTCCCACTTTTCAACCGCGTTAATGTTGTTCTAAATTCACTTAAATTTATATCTGTGTCTCTTTATATTCCTCGCAATCCATCCACCAAATACTACCATCACAGACTCTCTCACGCAAAAAAAAATTCTCTATATTATCATTTATTATCGTGATTACTCTGTTTCATATGTGGGTGGTGATTTTAATAAGTTCAAATTAAATAATTTATCGATCTCATTTGTGATAATCCTACTCGCGGTTCCAACACATTGGACAAAGTATATATGCGTTCTCTTCAATCGCCTCACGTACTACGATTGCCTTATTCTTCCACCCTTAGGCACCTCTGATCAACAACTGTGTCTATACCTAAACAGCAACACAACCTAAATTACAACCTAGTCTGTAGATTACAATTGTACCACACAATCAAAGATTATCGGAAGTCTCACATGTCAGATCATAGACAAACTCCATTACTGTAATTTTCCACCACACTTCATCAGATGGATTGAATCGTATCGGACTAATCGCACTCAACGTGCCATCGTGAAAGACCTCAGCGATTCAATTCTTGTCAGCAGCGAAGTACCCCAAGGATCAACTATCGGTCCGTTTTTGTTTATTCTGTTAACTTGCAATATAATCAGCGACCAAACTTTACATATCAGATATGCGGACGACACCGCTGCCATTCTTAAGCAACAGCGAAAGGTTAAATCTCAATTTGAATGAGTCGATGTCCAAACTTATTGTTTTTCAAAAAAACACAGTGATATTATAAACATACAATCCCTGCATGGTGTATGTTAATATCTCCAACTTTTGGGTGTAATCTCCCAATCTAATGTTAAATGGGATTTCCATGTTGACAGGACCACCATAAGAAAATGGGCCTCACGTATGTGTGTTCTTCACATCCTAAAACAATACAGCGGCGAATCTATCTTATTACAAACTTTTAATGGTATCATTCTTTCCGTTATCGAATATGCGTCACCTCTATATACATCTCTATACCAAATATACTAAAAGAAAAACGGCAGAGAATCATAACAAGGTATCGCTTGTCCAAAAAATTATTTCACAATGCTGAAATTAATGTATCCCAATCTTTACACTCATTAATCCCCAACAGGTTACTTAGGTCGAACAAATACACTATTTCATTGTGTAGCACAATAGGCGTCAATCAACGTTTATCAATCATATATATCACTATATCTTAACAATAACTAATTGTATTATGCATATTCACCAATCTGTACCCCTTTTGTATGCATCATATATCTATTTTATCATACTTTACTATATTACAAATATTATTACCAATTACTTAATCATGTCTGTATATTGTTTGCAACTTAACGACTTCCCATTTTCCGGAATATATATATTTTTTTTTCATGATATTATTAACGCATCTATATTATTATTATTATTCACTTATTATCTATATTACTTTCATTTACTTCATGCCTGCATATACTGATTCCCATTTACCGAAATTACGCTTACTTACTTCTTAGGTATGCTTATATTAAGTTGTTTTACACTTAATATTATTTTATCACCAAAGTGGACGGTTCTCTGTGAGAAGTATTACCCATTATAAACTGATAGAAGTTTATTAAGACTTCTCTATCACACATTAACCGCTTATATTATATACAACACAGTGGCATAGTTTCTCAACCTTTTGTATATTTTACTCATCTGGCACAATGATTCCAGAGGCATTGAGTACTCCATTGTCATGTCCCTCTTTCTGGTTCCTCTTTAGACTTACACAAATTCATCGATCTTTCTGTATGCCTACTTAGTCAGTCAGTACGTCTGAGGGAACACCCCCCACAGCCAGAAAATGAGATGACACCATATCAGAACAAACTGGTTGACTTTTTCTCTAACTTTTCTCTGAACTAGTCAGACTTTCCAATCCACGCACGTACGCGTAAAGCATCGTTCGCAGTACCTTAGTCTGTAGGTTTGTTGTGCACAGTGAGACATGACTGTCTACAATGGCAAAGACGGGCATCTTTATTCAGACATCGTGGCAAGAATTGGAACCAAAGTTGTGCTGGTTTCAACCAAATGCACGCACATAACAATACCCATAGCCTATTTGTGCAGTATGCATGGTAGAGAAGGAGCTAGCCCTGCCCATATTAAGTACAGCACATCACAGAGTTAAGAATAAAATAGCAATACCCCTAGCACCCCCTATAACCCGCGCCCCAACTCTTTCGTAAATATAATATAGTCTTATTGAGGTGTATAGATTTTTACTTTAGGCTTATAACTGTATATTTATTGTTTATGGGTGAATCGCATTGAGGATGGTGTCATAATAGATGCGCAAATTGTACTGGTATTTAATAAGTAACCCTGCAGGGGCACACAGATTACCAAATCTTAGAATCAATAACGAGGTATATTCAGGCGTATGCGCAAAATGCCTAAGATCTATATTTGTACATTTAGGGTGTAATATATGAGTATAAGACAGACACAATAAAGCACCATATCAATATTAATAGTCGAAAGATACGAAAATTCTTTTTAATTTTTATTTATTTTTTTTTATTTAACATTTTCGATTATTATTTACAATTATTTACAATTATTATACATATATAGATATACTATCGATTTAGTTTCTAATAATATTCTGCGTAATAATTTTGATAATACTTAATGAAGCTAAATTTTATTTAATATATTGACTGAACACAATATAATTTATCTATCGTATTCTCTCATTACCTGAATACTAATTATATTGATTGAATATGTATACTGGATTATTCTATTTTGACCTACATATGTATATATAAAAAATCCGAATAGTAATTTATACAAAGAATACGTTTTATGAATTATCATTATACATCATATTTTACTTATATATAACCGAACATATTTATTAATTTATTGTTTTAAAATGATCGAATGAAAATTACAAACGTTTTAAATTTATCCTGTTCCCTAAATTTTACAAAAATATATTCTATTGAAATTTAATTCAAAAAGCATATTCCAATTTTCTAATATCAGTTAAATAATAACATTTAATGTAGAAAATAGAAAATAGAAAAATTACATATAAACGAAAGTTTACATTTAATCAGTAATTAACATGTATTTAAATTCGTTTAGTAGACTGAAGTCCTTTGGGCTGATTGGATTTGCGTCACCCCACTTAAAAGGGTCATAGAACAATTTCGAGAATATGTATCTGCTCACTCAACCTGCAGCACCATAATATCTATGAAGTATTCCATGTGAACAGAGAATTTTACGTATTAAAAGCTATATAAGGTATAGGGTAGCGGGTATATAACTCGCGTACATTTAGATGGATGAGTATATTGGGAGGTTATAATCCATAGCTACATTGTATATTGTATTGTGAAAATCAAGTGGATTATTATTAGCGAGTGAATAATATGACGTACCTGAAATTATTACGAATGTATAATCAAACATTATAATGGTTTTATTTATGGGTAGTGTCTTTATATCTTGAGATTTGTTTAACATTGTGGTAATATATAAATGTACCTAAATAATATAAAATGCACAATAAATATATTTTCAGACTATCAAAAAAATAAAATTATATATTTAAAAGATAATAATTGTGGAACGTTGATGGAAAATTGTGTTTTTAATCGAATAAAGCAAATTTAAAAAAAATTATTGTATAAAGTATTGTTTGTGATACATAATATATAAATTATGGTTATTTGAATCTAGTTTTGGAGAATATATCATCAAAATATATTTTTTGATTTATGATTAAAATTAAAATTTGTAATTATTTTATATAACACGAAATGGTATCCGACTCAATATTGTGAACAAAAGGAACAAAATTCAATCAAAGAATATTTACCTATCTATATTGATTACGATAAAATTCATTACTTAAAAATATGGAAGTAGTATTTCCTGTAAATTTACATTAATGCAACGAATATTAAAATATTTGATCAAGATATATTTAACAACCATTAGTACAATGCGATTACATAGTGAAATATAGATATAAATGATTGAAGATATAAACACTATTTGATTGCTTTTATATAATGTATCACACGCCTGCAAAACGATGATTCTTAATGTATACTATGCACAAAAACAGTCAATTGAATATATTTAAATTGTATGTTAAAAGTATGTTAAATACGTATATATACGTTTAAGTACTCTATATGCTCATAACATTGTTAATTTTTTATATTTTGTTATTCTCTTCGTACAATCAATTTTTTCATATCAAATACCAAAGCTGTTTCTAATTTATAACTTCTGTAATTAAGTTCGGAGATAATTGTATATAATAATGTGACTATTCGTTTTATCATATTTGGACATTTTTGATATTTGCTTATTAGTTCTGTTTTTCCAGGTTCGTCAATTCCAAATTAACTTTATGCTATTTTTCCCACACAACTAAAAAAGTTATTATTTTATAATCGATATATATTTTATAAATATATAGCTTAGTTTTACAGAAATTTTTTATTCAATATCTATAGTACAAAAATATATAGATGGTCGATATGTTTTAAATAAAAAAATAACGTTGAACATATTACATTATTAGATTTTTTATGAAATTGATAAATGAATAAATGAATTTTTTTAATTTGAAACTTTGTAACTTTGTAAATTTGCTTAGGAACTTAGGAAAGGTCGTTACAAAGAACATCTAGTAGTTATAAGGTACCAATAAAGTTGTGTTTCAAGGATCCATTGTCAGATATTATTTGATTTAATTAATTGTCACAAGCTAATAAATAATATTTCTATAATAGGAATAAAAATTAACTTATGAAACACTATAATTTTGCGAAATATGAATAGTATGCATATATGAATTCATTTTATAATTGACAAAGCTTACAATAATATCGAATCCAATATTTATGTGAACCAGAATAGTAAAGATTTTTGATGACAACGTTTGGAAAGGAGCAACATTATAAATTAGTTATTATTGTAAGATTTCTATTAATAAATTCATATATATTTTTATATCAAACATAAAAGCAATACATTTTTTTTAAATAGTGTGAATTAATATTTAATCACTAATATATTTTTATTAAAAATTCAAATATAATATTATACTGCTTCAACTAACTATTTTGTTACCAGACTTATCTATAATTTAAACAATTCACAATAATCTTAACAAAATATCAAAATAATGAATTTTACAAACATGAATGTATTTAACAATATAAATTAAACATATATCCATGAAATTATTTTTCAAAAAATTAATTAATATGTAAAATAATCTTAACATGAAGTCTATATTTTGTATAAATCGAAATAATTACTTTAAAATCATTTAATCAATTGGAAATATTTCTAATATGTCAATCAGGAAGCCCGATAAGTTATTCAACTAGATTTTGTGGATTCCGCTCTTCAAATATGATGTGGTGTGGACCTGGAGAATGTACAATTCCGTCAGTTCCTGACAATATTTCGTCCACTCTTGTCAAACTCTTTTCATCTAGAGACACACTAAATTTTTGCATCAGCGAAGTAAACAGAAGGTAGTTTTCCATTTGAGCCAACCCTTCTCCCAAACATTTGCGCTTTCCAATGCCAAAGGAAAGTAAATATTGACTCGGTTTGTATACTCCATTATCATCCAGAAATCTATTTGGGTTAAACGAGTATGGATTGTCCCAAAGATATTCATCGTGATGAACCGAGAACAGGTTGACAAAGACAATATCCTGAGCAGAAATCGTGTGACCCATAAAAACAGTATCCTCCATAACTCTCTTATGAACAGCTAGAGGTGCAACTGTACAAAATCGAGCAACTTCGTCCAAAACAGCCTGACAATATGGCATCCGTTTCTTGTCTTCCATTTGTGGAACACTGCTTTGTCCAATAGTTTCATCAATTTCCGCGTGTAACCTGTTCTGAACTTCAGGATACAATGAAAGCATTACCATACACCACCTTAAATTTGTCGTTGTTGTATCCATACCAGCGATGAACAAATCCATACAGTTTCCTATGCATTTTGAATCGCTAAAATTATCTGTACCGGAGTTTGACTTCTCTTCAAGATACTGTTGGTGGAGATATGCTTCGATTAGATCTCTTGGGTT
Source organism: Vannuccia rotundouncinata (assembly GCA_034780395.1). NCBI lineage: Eukaryota > Metazoa > Platyhelminthes > Proseriata > Coelogynoporidae > Vannuccia > Vannuccia rotundouncinata. Next base: position 58,909 of record JAUZNC010007117.1, on the reverse strand, counting down.
TTCGGAAGAATCATACTCAACTTTGTGATTCATAAACTTTTTAGAAATTTCGGCCCTAAGTCTCTCCACTTCAAAAAGAAGTTTATTATATTCAGTTAGAAAAGGAGTTAGCCACGATTTTGCAAGAAATGGATAAAAAAAGGGCAAAAAAATTGAAAATCCTTTGGCCTGCGTCACATTATGAGCATATTTTACGTACTGTAAAAAGTTGGGATCATCGTAACCCCACCTCTCCCCAAATACAAGAACTGCAATAATATTAGTTATTCCTTTAACAAATAATTCAGAACTGTTGACTGGCTTTCCTAAATCTCCTCTTATAAGATCAGTAATATAGTCAACTTCTGAAATGATAGCAGGCTCCAAAATCTTATTCCCCATACCCAATGTTTTTAAGCTTGATATAGTAAAACGACGATGTACTTTCCAGAGATCGCCATCAACATTGGCGACACCAACACCTTTTGTGACCGCCTTGTTAAATTGGCATTGTGACCGACCAGCAAATAGATATCCAGTCTCCATCGATGCTTTCAGAATGGCTTCATAAGAATGTAGAATAACAACCTTTTGCAGACCCAATTCAAACGACCAAACAGGGCCATATTTCTTTCCCATTCTCATATTATATTCAAAATTACGATTGAGTTGGTTTGATACTCTTTGATAATACCGGTAGAACATTATTCCGAAGAAGGGAATGCCAAGTGGACCTGGGGGATCGCGCCTTCGTCGAATAATGTGGAACAACCAAATTGAACAGAAAAGAGAAATGCACATCGCCAAAAATACTTCCATGGTCGTCTGAAATATAATCAAAATGTTTTCATATTATATATGTAACTAAATTGATACTTATATCGTTAAAGTTATGACATGAAAAACACGATATTATATCGACAGTATTGCGCGTGATTCAGAGTATTACAAATATTGATTTTCGCGCAGATTGTTCGATAAGTGGAACACGAAGAATTTCGTTCAGTATATCTTAATGCAAATGACTGTTTTATATAACACAGCTAAATGAATATTTTATTATTTCATTGTGAAATCGAGGACAATATTTATTTCTCTTATAAAATGATTTAAATATATTATGCATATACAGTATATAACATTGACGTGAGTTAGAAAAATTAATTAGATATACGCAAGAATTATTGACTAGCTGTGGTATAAAATACATATTTGATATCACTCGCGTATTAAACTGAATTATGGCAGCTATTACTGAAGAATATTACAACCTATTTCTATAAATACTTGCCAGTCGATTTTATATAAAATGTTATATATAAATATAAATATTAAATATATATATATATAAATTGTTACACTAAAAGCCATCGACATTAAAATTTACGTCTTTCTTATTGCGGACTTTGTCTGTTAATGTTCAGACCCTCCCCTTCTTAGCGGCCAACAAATTCAAAGTATAATTTAACGTTTCTGATAGTACACGCAAATCACACTAATTATGACATGACATCCATTTTGTCATTATTGCAGCAACATATTGCGGTATTTTGAAACATTACACCACTTAAAAGTAACTATATACTCTCTATACTTCATATCGTTTTTAAATTTTATTTATTATATAAAATTTAGCTGTTTCCTCAAAATTTTGTTTGCTTAAAGCAATCCTAGCTACCACAGGTCGGTTTAGCAACTTGTTTTAGTATGAGTTATATTTTTTGCTATATATAAATGAGGAAAAATAAAGAATTTCTACATTATAATATTTTCTTAAAATAAAATTGTTTAACAAAAATATGTATTTTTGTAAACGGATTTTCGGAATACCAAAGTTCGCTAAGAAAGAGAAAAGTTATTTATCGGTGGCTCCTAACCACTATAATAGACCATAACAAGAGTCATTATATACACTTGGAAAAATTTGAAAGAATATTTTAGTAAAATACAAACACACTCATTATTTACGAAGATACTTCACAAATTTTTATTAATTTATACTTTTTCACAATTCAATAATCTTATCTGTCATAATTCAGTTTATTGCAGTATGCAGTATAAAGAAAGTCGTTTCATCGAAATAACATTTAATAATATTACATTAATCTTTTTAATTCTTCTATGCTATTCATTAAGGAGAAAGAATTTGTTTTTTTTTAGAATTATTATTGAACTTACCATAATCAATAGGGAAATATGTCTAAAACAGTCCTTTTTGCATTTAATTTATATCTTAATTGAAATCTCCATTAAATACAAATTGTAAAGCATAAAAATCAATTATTAAAAAATTTGTTTTGTATAGACAAAATATAAAATTTTCAAAATGCAAAATCTATGACATACTTAACATAAATCAATGATTAATCTTACCTGAGCTAGGGGTTAAAATTAAACAAATATTCGTTTTAATTAAAACGTTTAATAGAAAAACTGCAAACAATAATCCGATTACCCTGTGTGTACTCGTCCATATTTTTGAGAACTTTGGCCTCCATCAAGTCTTATCCTCCATTCTGCAAATCATCCCTTGCATATGTTTACAACTGTCCAGTTCACTTTCAGTTGGGTATTTTTAGGCGTTGCTACTTTCCTTAAAACTCTCTTCTATATCTACCCAAACGCTTACAAGTTTTTTCGCTAGATTTTTCTGTTGGCATGTCATAGTCCCAAGTAAGAAGTTCATTCATGTCAAAATCTGTAGTTAATAAGTAAAGGTATGTAATTTTCTCATGATTTTAAATGACATATTTAATTGCTTAATTCGACTCTTAAGTACAGTTTGTGATAAAAAAATATTGCAATTGATGTGGACACAATTACGATTTAATTACAACTCCTTACGATTTAACTGACTATTCAAAACTATTGTTGCGAAACATTCATCCTCATCATCAATGGTGTTTTGAAGATATTCTAAAGTTGTTTATTATAGTGTTCTTCATAAAAGAAGCTCAATTTCGGAGGTCATGAGAATTTGTCAATTTATTCGTGTGAACCCATCAACAACAGCCAGCAGTAAGAGATCGTTCTCTTCAGCAACGTTGCTGTGGTCTCAAATGACACAATGTCGCATTAATTGTCTGTCAATACTAAGATCCCAGCCACAAGAATCGAACAACCAAACTGCAGCTTTTGGATGTAGCTAAAGATTTTGTCTTAAAATCTGATCGTCGCTTAGGGGTGTTTGGGGACTTCGCAAATTTATATTGTACATAGAGAGAAATGCGGAAAGTCCGTAACTCAAAAGCTGGAGTTTGAGAAAATCCACTCCAATTTATGATAAAGAAATGAAAAAACAACAAAATACGTAAATATGTTTTGTAAATAACATAATGGAAATGGTGTATTTCGAATGAAAGAATTAATTATAAAATAAAAAGAGAAATTGTAAAAATAATCAAAAAAAGAAAAATAACAATTCTGAAGAAAAATGATAAAAAATCAGTGTAGTTCTGGTACAGCAGAAGAAATAGTTTCATGTGCTGTCAACAAGTTTGTTGCCGTCAACAAAGACCCTACGACTATCCAACAGTTAATCGTTATTTTAAATATTCACAAAAATAAAACTGAAAAATTGCGCCTTAATCAGTAATGAATTATTGTTATGAATGAATAATAATTATTGTTAGTAAATATGAATTTGTAAACAGCAAATCGAGCAGACAAGTAAGATTTGGGCTACCAGCGTCTATAACTATAACGACGACAGTCCTCATATTGTTGCAACATGTTCTTTAAATACATGTAACATTAGTTATACATATAAATATAATATAATACAATTTATACCAAACCTGTTCCGTTTCACTCTTTTAATGATATTTTTAAAATTTCGAACTCAGTTAGGGGGAGGGTGCAGGAGGGCACGGAGTATAATATTGAAGTTGTGCCGCCCCCCCGCCCCGCCCCCCCCCAACCCCTTCCATAAAATATTCATGCCGCGTCTATGTTAACAGCCAAAAATTTTTTTAACGTGATATATCGATGGCTTTATAGAAGGAAATATATACTAGCTACATATTATAAGGAACCGATTGTACACGCTAAAAGGAGTTCCTAATTGTATAACTATTATTACGGTTGGCTCATAATAAATAACCTCGATCATAAACGATCTAGACGTGAAAATATAACCTAATGTCAATTGTCAAAAATCAGATTATATACCTATTCAGAAAGAACAATAATTCTAAAAATTACAATTAACACATTTACTTTGCATATTGTTTAATAATATCTATTGTTTCGTTTTCCATGTGAATTAAAGACTGTAGCAGGAACTATATATGTATTTTGGATAGATACAAACAAAAATTGAATGTAATCAATGTAAAGCAAGGATGTTACCATTATAGACATAAATGAAAATTGACATGAACATGTTTCTATACAACTAATTGATAACAGTTATAAATAATATTAAAAGTAATGAACTTACCTTTATAGATGGGAATATAGATTGAACATATTTTATCATCTAAACTTTTTATTCCAAACGTGTGCAACTTGTAATATGATGACCAATTGCTATAACACATAAATCGAAGGTTGTTAGATAGGTCTAACTGTGTAATTGTAATAGTATTTTACATTTTGTATCACTGCAGTTGTGTACTTATCGAACGATCATAATATAACATTGATTTCGCTAAAATTAGTTGCAAGTTGTTTATAGTTATTATATACCATTAACTAGCGTATTTATATAGAGACGAAATTAAAGGATTTTATACCCTGCCCCCCACTCTATAATATTGCGACGCATTCAGAACAAATTTATATTATAATAAAGTAAATTAAACGGGAAAACAGGTATTTTTGTGATACTATACAATATTTAGTCGTTATCCGTTTCGTTGTCATCCAAATGAATCATCTAAATGAGTCTTAAATATATCAACCTGTATTTTTATTAACTTTGATTTTTACGTATAATATGTATGTGTTGTCTAATAATATGTAAGAATGTTTTATTAATTTGCATTGATTATTTATTATTATGCATATATTATTACCATATATAGGGTTTAGATTACGGCTAGGGTTATGGTCTAAGGTTAATGTTAGGGTTTAACTTACGGTTAGAATTAGTGCAAATATGCTTACATTACATAGTTACATTATGGAATAGCATATATTCAAAAAAAAATAAGAAAATATTGAAAAAACAATTAAATGATTCAATCCACAAAAAGAAGGTTGGAATCAAAATAAAATGTAATGTTTTTTAATTGGAAAACATTGTAAATATTAAACCATTATTGAATTAAATATTAACAAAATGTTTCTACTTATATATAATTAAAATAGAAAAATGAAACTAATTGTGAACGATTAATTTTTTACATATACACAGGCCCGGCGGAACAAGTCGGACTGATCGTGCTCTTTTTGATTAGCATATTTGCTGGACTTATTTTTTTCTGTAGTTGCATGTCTTAATGATAACAATAATAATTATTTATTGTGAAAAATTGTGCTTTTTTAAAATGGCCCGAACAATCAAAATTACCTTCCTCGGCCTGATCATACATCAAATTATATTATCAGTACCTAAGCGCGTATATTTATTTCAACAAAAAGTAGATTACCAAAATATTAATACTATATATTATAATATATCATTGACTTATATATTATTTATCTAGACTGGCAAACTGATCAAAAAACGTCCAGAGCACATTTCAATTATATACAGTATTAGTTTCATTTTAAAGAGTTCATATGGATTTCAATAAATATTAATCGAATAATTTTTTTAATTTCATTAATCTTAGAGTTAATGTTGAACTTCCGCTCATCAATTTGGTATTGATTATCGATATAGATATATTCCTCCGCGGACGTTATAATTACTATTGAATATTGGTCAGTTTGCCTGGGGGTCATTGAAAACTTGTTTTTTTGTGTAACGGATTTTTGTGAATGTGGCCCCATAGCATTATTCAGATTAAATGAGTATTAAACATATAATAATTCTCAATATAACTTATACAAAAAACGTCTATATTACTGTAAAGCTGATCGGGCAAGTGGTGTAATTTTAGAGCAATAATTTTCCAATATTATAAATAAGGACTTAATTATATAGAAATACCATAAATAAAAAGAATTATATGGACCAAAAGTCGCCATAAAAAACCTTACATAAAAAACCGTACCGCTTTTGTGAGTGATATATCTTGCACAATATAGACTATCAAACATACATAACAAAATCTTTATTTAAATCATTAAACATAAAACTTAATTATATTATTCAGTGTAATTTTTGAATGTTCATTCTTGCTTTAGGTTTAAAATAATTTTTAAAAGAGGGATAAAAATATAATTAAAACTATTTAGTATTTTAAAGCATTTTTCCATCAAAACTTTAACATAATATTTTAACTTATAACTTAAAATTTATATTAAATTATTAAGTTTTTATAACGTTAAACTAAATTTTTAATATTTAAATGGTAATATATTTAAACAATTTTCATACCTACAATTATTAAATTTTAACTAGCGTGAATTGTTAAATTTTTTAAATATATTTCATTTATATTGACAAGTGTTAGCCGACCGAATATTCCGACTTTTTCTTTTGTAGCTATCAAATTAATAATTCGATTTTATTTTCGGTATCCTACTGAACACTGAACTTAATATTTATTAATCAAAATGAACTCGTACAATAAAAACAGTTATTGAAAATTTACACTAATAATATATTTTTCATTCTCATTGATTTTTCATGTTTTAAAATACACAAACTTATATAAAAAGTAACTTTAAATTCGTTTTTAATATACTTTAGTCACGCTCTTATACTTATTAGCATATATATTAGACAATAACACAAATATTGGGCTTATTAATATAATTATACCTTTTTTCAAATATAAAAAGGATATTATAGATCAGGTTATACTAGATAGCATATTGATACATGCTTGGCAAGATCGGGGATCTTTTGTTTTATTAGGGGTAAACTGAAAATAAAATTTTTTTCATGAAATTCCTTTATTTTTTATTAATAATAGTATTTTTCATGAAATCCTTTATTTTTTATTAATTAAAGTCTTTTTCATGAAATTTGTTTATTTTTTTATTTTTTTAGTCTTTTTCTCAAAATCAGTTTATTTTTTATTATTAATAGTCTTTTAGAAATAATGATTTATAAAAAAAATGTGTTCATGAATCTTATTTATTGGATTGTTATCCATTGTAATATGTTTATTTCTTGACTATGTTTACTGTGTTTTGTTAATTACATCTGTTAACTTATTTTGTTAAAAAAAACTAATTTCACAAAAAATGCTATTATTAATAAATAATAAATGAATTTCATGAAATATTTTTTTTTAGTTTACTGACAAAACGAAGGATCCCTGCAAGATCTTAGCAACAATTGCCATCAGCTATAAATAATGTCCTGTGTTCCCTGTCCTCAGTCAGCCTGCATTCCTTGTATTCAGATAACAATCAGGCCATTAATCATTACTGTAAACACATTCAATTTCCCTTAGTCCTCCAATGGAAAAATTAAAACAGTTTATCACCTCATTGTGTTTTTATACTTATAATATCATGGACACTACACCCTGTATTATTTATAACAATATTAACTGTCCAAATATATATATATATATTGATTGGCTGGTCACTGACCCAGTTTGAGAGTTTATTATTCATAGGTACATAAATTCCATCAATTTTTTAATTGACATACCCAAACTGACTGTATTAATAAAGACTTATTAACTATTAATAATTTATTAACTATGCAACTTCTATTATTATTTACTGTAACAAAATATATATATATATTTGTTATGCTTACTATAAACACATCTGATATGGAGGACCAAAGGAAATAAAATAGGTTTACAAAAGTTTTCACAGAATGTATTTTCAAAAATAATGAATTAAATTTGAATCTAAACAGTTGCCATTTAGGATATATAACACTAAACTATAAATGCAGCCAGATTTAGCTGAAAATGTATATATATATAGCAGCCAAATTTTCCTGTTTTTTAACTTTTATTGAATATCTACAAGGTTACTCATCATTATACACTCAAATGTATCTTATGTATAAATATATCATAGTAGTAACTTTAAATTTTTTTTTAATTCATTGATTTTTTTTGATGGCAGGTGTTACCAAACTGGCAACCAGTTTTCTAATTCTAATGTTAGCAGACTGGCAACCAGTTAATATACCTATTGTAAAAATTTAAAAATATATAAAAATGGTAAAAACTAGTCTCATACATTTATTATAGAGGAAAAATAGAAAATTGTTAAATGTATTAAATAGGTTAAATAAAATTATTATAATTATAGTCTTAATGCATTTATCAATTTTTTATGTTTTTCCAAGGTTCAAGGTGTGGTAGATTGGTTTTATTGATTTTATTATCCAATATTATTTAGAAGCTCGACTTAAAATATTGTAATTAAAAAAACAGTTGCAGTACTGCTAACCAAAGCAAGGGCTCTATTAAAGTGGCTTTATATTTTTTTGAGTTTTAAAAATATTTTAAGTTCAGGGCTCCTTCCAATTCTCAACAATAGGTTTTTGGCATATTTCTGGCATGTCTCATTCTGTCTAAAATATGAAAAAATTATTTAAGGACAAGTATGTATTATATAGCTAGGTCAGTATATATATGAACATCTTATGCACAGCTAACAACCATGACAATGTATTTAACAAATTTAAGTTGTCCCCTTTTTTAAAAAAAATTTAAACAATGTAAAGTCACTCCATTCATCCCTTCATTTTTTCAATGTCTTTCACAAATACAAAAATAACACTAAACTAAATATCATTAACATCAATTTATATTAACTTATCAAATTAAGATAATGATTCCCATCTGAACAGGAATATTTACATATAATGAACCACATTTGCACAAAAAATGTCATAGTTGTATTATTTTTGTGAATAACCATAATAATTATTAGCAGTAAACTAACAGAATTGGCTTGCTGAATGATCACCATGGTTGGCTTTCTTTAGCTGTAGGCAAGTTCTCAAAACATTCATCAATTTCACAATTTTTCAACTCTGGCCAATATTTTATTGATTCATCACTGGCTGGAATCTGGAACTATATCAATATGGTTTATTATTAATCAAATTATAACAACAGCCAATAGTTGCTGATAAAAGATCACTCATTTCTGATTTTTGTTCTTCTCCAATGTGTTTATAATTCCCAAGGGCACACAGTGATTTGTCCCCAGAGACATGTTGAACATCTAGGTCACTGAACCTCTCTCCCAAAACAGTGAAGAAAGTCACCAAAACACTATGATTGTTATAATTTTCACTGAGTCCCAAAAGAGCACTAATTTAGGACATAAATGTCAATATGCTATTCTTGCCAATGGGTGTATTGTTAAACTTCGATATATAAAGTTCAAAAAGATAAACAGGGCATTTATCCCCTCCAGTTGCATATTTTCTGAATCATTTTTACAGTAATTTTGGTTATTTCATCCTTTGGTTTTTTTACTTTCTTTTCTTCTCTTCTCTTTACTTTACTTTATTTTTTTTTTATTTTCTTTACTTTCTAAAACAAAACCACACCAAATATTGGAGCTGAACAGGAGTGTTTGACACCAGATTTCAAACCATCCTTTTTAATTTGGTTAATTACAAAACTAAAACATATCAGAGCTTTTCTTGATTTCTGACCCATTTACAATATCTATAAATATGGAGACATCTTGTTGAAAATAGTGCCATACTTTTTTAATACAAAACCATGGGAAATTATGGAAATTTGAATTCTAAATTCCCAACTGAAAAAATACTTGGAAGATATAATGTATGACAGATCATAGAAAAAATAGTGGAAATTTTACTTAGTGTCATATCACTTCAGCTATAGTTCAGTGTTGTTAAAATGGTGCAAGCTGACAAAGGCAAGTCAACATTAGTTGGGGGTCATATAATGTAAGATAAACATCTAAGATTGAAGTAAGGACCATGGATATGAACGAAAGTATGTGAAATGTATGATGTATTTTGGCATGTAAATTATTGAACTTGCTTCATATATGGCTTTTGTATTTTAAAATACAGTGATTACTTATCGAATGAAGTGGAATTAAAAACTGACATTGATGACCTTTTAATTATTGGAAAAAATACATTATTACTATTTAATTATTATGTATATTGAATTTTGATTTTTTTTTCAATTTCAGTTTGCTAAATCATGCTTAGACTTAAAAAACGTCAAATCGAATTTCCTAAACCTGTTCAACAAGATGACGAAGACTTATTTTCGATTGTGAAAACTACCAATACGGTAATTATATATTATGGGATTTCTAAATGCATAGGACACGTTTGTTTTGACATTCACCTAATTTTACTGAATATATATTAAAAGTCTGAACATTTTCTATTCTATGGATAGCTTTCTATTAATCAATGTTGAATAAATTTAGATACAAGTGTCCACTACGCTCGTTCAATATTGTATAGAGATAACTATAAATGTATAATTTATTCCTGTGTTAGGTAAACATTCTCGACTCCGAAGACTCAGACAATGAAGCTACCGCATCTGAAGATGAAAATGATAAAAGCTCCTTAGAAGAGGAATCAGACAGTTCTGCTGATAATTCCGACAGTCCTCCCAACAAACGATCAAAAGTTCTTCCACCACCCGCTTGGCAGGATGCAGAGGATGACACTGATGTTAATAAATTAAATCTAGAAAAGTAATTCCAAAATACATCTTCATCATAATATTGTTAAAAATCGATTGAATTTTACTTTATTAAACTACAAGAAGTGTGTTTTTCTGCTTCTATTCTTAACCATTCCCTAGGTCGGTGTTCGGTATCACTCCGTCCTACCTAAAAGTCCCCGGGATTGACTCCCGTTATTCAAAATCAGGATCATCCGCGTCCTCTTCCGAAAGCGACGACGAAGATAATGACGCCACCGCGGGTAGTCGTGTCCGCGCAAGAGGAAGAACAATCCGAGCCCGGGACGTCTTGGATAGAAGGCCCTCACAGCGCCTAAAATCTGGAGTGCTAGCTTTGAAGCACTGTCCCGATGCCAACAGGGATTGTCCGGCATCTGCTCGAGTTTCTACTGTCCGCTTTCATCCTAGAATACCAATCGCTATGACGGCGAGCATGGATACTTCCCTTACTCTTTGCAAGGTTAGTTATATATTTAATATTCTGCTCTTTGCAGTTCCTTTTTATATATTAACTTTGTCATTGAACATTTGGAAATGGATATTTATGCTTTTTTATTTATTCTTTTTAAAAAAAATCAGTACATCTATTTAAATCAGAGGTTAACCTATGCATTGAAAATCTTAATATTTTTATCTAATATTAAGATAGATTAATAAATTAATATTTAGAATTAATACCTTTTTGGTTATTTTTCAAAAATATGTTTTAAAATTGTCTCATTTTAATAATTACTATCGGTAAAGCAAAAGTAAAGATTTGTTTTTGTTTGTTTAAAGGTTGATGGTGAATTGAACGAGAAAGTAAAAGAACAGAAATTCAAAAAGTATCCAGTCAAGTGTGCTCGATTTTCACCAGATGGAAACCAAATTATTCTCTGCAGCAAGTTCCAGGAATTCAAGGTAATGCTGTACTTCTTTTTATGTAATGTTGAGTAATGTAATTTGCAACATTTCTTTTATGTTAATTCCAGTTCTACAATTTGATCAAAGACAAAATAGAATCTGTCAGGTCTTTAATTGGTTTACCCAAACGAGAAAAACTTCAACAGTTTGAAGTATCCCCAACTGGAAATCTCCTCACCTTTGCTGGAAAATATGGTCATCTTTATTTTATTGATACGAGAGTAAGAAACCAAATTTTAGAGGAAAATTATTATTGATTATAAATGAAAGAAAGCATATTTGAAACAATTCAATTGTTTTTTGTTGTTGCAATATTAGAAATGATATTTTGTTTGAGGATTATTTATTTAATTCGGGTTAACACCCATTCTTCCTCTCCAGTCTCGTGAAAAAGTTTGTTCTACTCAAGTTAGTGGATCTATTGAATCAATGGCTTTTTCACACGATGGAGACTTTCTATATGTCTATGGAGGCAGGTTTTATAACTTTTTATATATTTTTTATTTCGTATAATACATTACAGTATTTACATGTTGGGCTTAATTTTTTTAAATAAAAAATAACTATTAACACTTTGTGGTACACACGCGAGTCCTTATTTAAAATTTGGCAGTTTAACCTATATTGTTAATATTTCATATCAAGTCTCTTTTTACTTTTTTGTTATTCTTCTATATTATTTTTGTCATTTTTAAAAAAAAATTGTTTACACTGAATAATACGTAAATCAAAACATTTTTTTATTTGGTTCTATTGATTGTTGTGGTTATTTTATCACAGAGATTTACAAAATTTACATTTTGTATTTTATTGTAGGTATATATATATATATTACTGTTATTTTGTGAGTAATATTACAAATTATTTATTTTTATTGAATCCTTATATATTTTTGTTAAGCTACTATTTAACAGTTATATTTGGGGAATGTAAGGATATTTGTTATTTTAATGTGTTATTGTTTTAAATGTCAGGGTATCGAGTGGAAATATATGTGTACAAAATACATACAAATATGTTCAATTAAATTATGAGATCTGCAATTTTGTAAATTATTAATGACGCTGTATGAGGAGAAGATCGGGAAGTACAATCGAGATATGCTATAATTAAATAGTTTTAATTTAAAATACTTGATTGCATGTTGACAAGCAGCTGTCGATTTACACTTTCACTAATAGATGATATCTGCTTGAAACGTATACATTTAGAGTTTCATATTTTATTTTGATGTCTGTCATTAATTACTAAATTCATCTTTAGTATTTAAAAAAAATATGTTCTTAATTAAGAATCAGATGTATTTTTTTACTGTACTTATAGAATAAATTTGACGTCATAGAGATCACAATATGATAACATGGGAAATATTTTAATAAATTTTTCTTATCACAAAAGTTATCTGTATTATAGTCATAAGGTAATAGTTTATATATCAATGATTCGATAGCAATGATTATAATAACAAACTAACATATAAAAGCATACTTAATGAACACAGATAATTCAAGACAGGACCAATTTGCCCCAATAAAATTTTACCTTATAACAATTTGGGACATGTAATTTGTTCTACAAACAAGTTTACGGGAAGACGGGATGTCTACTACCTTGAAAATTCTGGAAACCCACACTGCTGTGGTAATACTTTCAGTTTAACAAGCAAAACGATTTTTTCACTTTTTTTAAGACGTTCTTTAGCAGCCATCAGCTAGGTAGAAAATCAACGTCTTTGATAACAGATCAAGCAGATACGATAGCATTATGTCGGTATTATTTGGGGTCTCCGAAATATTCTTGATACTAACGGAAAGTATGTGGACACCCTGAAAAATTAAAAAAAAATACGATTTTAATATTTATTCAGTTTTTTATATTAATTAATCGGACATTTATTGAGTGACTGGACAGCCACTACTCTGCTCAACATAATACTGACGATCTGCTCCAAAAATATACCAGACAACGTTCAGATGAATAGTAAAAGCGACTACATAACCACAAAAAGACTTCTTATTGTCTTTGCAGATGAGCAGAAGTCGAACACGTTTTTTAATCCGAAAAAATGTCAGTCATTCGAAAAAAGCAGAACGAATGCAGTTGCTACCCGACCGAAAGAAAGATAATAAAGCAAAACGAATGCAATTGCTACTGAAAGAAAGACAGAATGCAAAAAGAATGCAGTATCGGATAAAATTAAATATTCTAAAACTTTGTGAGCAAAAATCATACCGCCTAGTTGAGGGATGATTTACAATAATTAAAAAAATAATTGCTTTGTGCTTGAACTGACACCAATACTAAACTAAATTCTCATTTACAGACAAACTCTACTTATTTATTTCCTGGATGTTCCATATTTGGATTAATTATCAAATGTATAACTTGAAAAAGTAACAATTATACAATTTGTATTTATTTTCCATACAAGATTCTGGATTTGTATATTAATACTTATAGTTACTGATATTTTTCAATAGCCAGTTATTTTTTTATATTTAAATATTTCACTTTCACAGAAATGTTACAAATTATCGAATGTATAAATTAATTAGTTATAATTAGACAACAACTTTATGTGTTCAAATATTCGGGACAGATAAATTCGTACTAATTATTAAAAGTATACGGGTTAGACGGTACACCAATTACTGGATCTGTCTAAATATGTTAACATTTGTATACTATACAGATATTATAATCATTTATCGTTGCATCACATTTTTTAATTATAAATAAATGAATAAATCACTATATTATATTTTCTTTTTATTTTCTTTTTATTTTCTTTTATTTTAATTGCAATTTAAGTAATCTCAGTTTTACCATAATAATGAAAAATATACCTTTCTGCTAATTCCATAAGTATGACTTGAAATTGAATTTCTGACCCAAAAAAAAGACAAAATCGAATTTCGGACACCGTGTGATATCATTTACTTTTGCTATTCAGCATTTTATTAGACGATCGTTTTGTTTTAACTGTCTTTGCACCTTTTGTAGATGAAGGCAATGTTTCTGTGTTTGATCCCCGCATTGTACACGGTCCATTTCTTCGTCGCTGGGAGGACGAGGGCTGTGTTGGTGGACTCTCTATAACAGCCGCGCCTAACAACCAATGGATCGCGTGTGGGTACGTTGATCACACTCAAAGAGTTTAGCGGGCTTAATTAAATCAATACATTGATGTTTTTTAATTTTAATACTAAAATTTAACAATATTTTTACTATAAATAAATAATACATTCTAGATTACAAGTATGTTGTATTTAAAAAAATATATTATTTCATCACTTTACTTTAAAATTGAAATTTCCAAAGATCGGGAAATATCCTCCGAAAAGCGAGCTAAGCTGTTGTGTTGTCCGAGTATAAACCGAACTACGGTTGCCAGAACTCTTCAATGTTTTCATAAACGTGGAGATTTCAAGACGCGAGGAAGATCAGGTCATCCATCTGAATTAACCCCAATAGACTAGGCCAGAATTAGACGAGTTGCTTCCAAGTATCCATTTTGGTCTTCCCACCAAGTTATTTCAGAAGTGTTCCCAGGTGGAAATAAACCTAAACCCTGTTATCTGCTGGCCTGAGGTCATACAAAGTAACCAGAAAGCCCAAACGGTCTCCAAAGAACGTTTCTGATCGAACCTGTTTCTGCAATCTTCACAAAAATGGACAGAGAATGACAGGAAAAGAGAGCTCTTCTCTGATGAGTCTACTCTACGATGGACCAGTTTAACCGAGGTTCTACTCGAGTGAAGGCCTCGATACATGCGCTGTAATGAGAAACAGATGATATGGGTGGCCAGAAGGAAGATGTGGACTGTGGTTTCTCTCCAAAAATTTCACTATTAATCAGTATGTGTACAAGGAAGTACTCCAAGAAAAACCCGTGTATGATTCTGATAAATACAACGATCTTTTAACACGATGGAGCCAGATGCCATACACCAAAGACAGTCAGTCAGTGGCTTCAAGTACAAGGAATTGAGGCCAGACCTCAATCCCATAAAAAAACTGCTGGAATGTTGTCAAAGACAAGGTTCATGAACATAAGCCATCATCTCATGCCCAACTGATTAAAATTTTCCAACAAGTATGGACGCAGGGAATTTGAAATTAATATTGTGAAAATCTGTGACCTCCTTTCCTAGGAGAGTATCTGCTGTTCAGAGAGCTAAAGGCAAGAATACGAAATATTAGTTTCATATATTTTCTTCAACTGACTATTCTGACTAGTAATTCTATAATTATGTACATGTGATCATTATATTTTATCTTCAAATAAGGAATACATTTGTTGAATTGAAATAATAAGTTGTTTTTGTCAACTAAGCGTGCTAAATTTTTGGCCAAGTCTGTATATTTTTAGCTTATGAAGTCTTTGGGAATTTTTACTATTATTATAAATAGTGTGTAGTTAAAATTTAGAATATTCGATAAATTTAATATAAATTAGCATCAACTGTCTGTTTATAACGCATATGAAATTATGATGTTTGCTTAATGCCGTGCAAAGTATTCTGTAATGTAATTATGGAATTTAGTCAATAAATTACACTAACTTAATTTTCGCGTAAATGTTTTTGCCATATTTCTCCAATATACAGTGTTCCCTTGGCTAAATAAACGTAATAAAATTCAACTTTCTTTAACTTTTCCTTCTACAGTAAAATAAAATTGCAATTATGAATTCTTTCCACTTTTATTTTTTAACATTATTACTTAATTTTAGAGTTATGAAATAAATGTGAGGATAATTCTATTTTATTTTTATAAGATATTTTAATTGAAATAAAGAATGCAACTTTTAAGTGTACGTTTTTCTTCCAAACACCTCGCTTCAAAGATAATGGTTTTCATTGTGTATGTTCAATCCGATTCGCCTTGAACTTCCCTCTGACAGATTATTTTGTTCAATGTCTTTGTCTTGTCGCGTAATGAATTAAAAGCATATTCATTATTCTACAGAATAGATTTAATAAAAATAATCTTAAGCACTTGTTAAATTTTAAAATAAATATTTTTTTGAAATTGTAAAGTTCATATATTGAAACCCTTTTAGGAATATATTCGAGTGTCCTCGAAATATTGTTCTATTTACTAGTTTGGTTAATTTTTTGGAGTTCGTATTTTTTAAATCGTTGGCGTTCTTTAATTTCTACGTAAAGGTGATCAGTATCCAACATGCTTCAACTGGGAGGCTTTGATAGTTAAAAATCGTTGACGATGGGAATGCAACGTGACTATTGTATAAGTTTTACATAATAACAACTAATTCCAGGAAACAGGATTTGACTGCTCATTTGATTTTCAAGGCTTACTCCCACTCTTCTTCCGTTTGTTTTATTGTTTTTGTTCTGTAAAGATTATACACTTGTAGTTTACACAAATGTTTACCGGTGTAGCCTTCACAATAAATGTTACGTTGGGGTAAGATGTAAAGACTGCCTATTGTATTGGAAATAATTATGGGTGCACTTTGATGTCTTTTAATTGTATACAATCAACTACATCTTCTCATTCCTTGTGCAGGTCTAAAACCGGGGTGGTTAACCTGTACCCCTGGTCGGAAACCTGCCAGTCCTCCCAGCCCAAACCCAGGAACAGTATTCTCAATCTGACCACCCCTTGTGATCAGGTCCGCTTTAATCCAACCAGTGAGATCCTAGCGATGTCCTCCTGCGCTGAGGACAGGGCTGTTAAACTGGTGAGTCCATCCACCCCCCCCCCCCCCTAGTTTGAGGAACTCTATCCAACAAACAGATAACCGATTTTTTTAATTGAGTAGAAGATAATAATCAAATATTTCACAGAATTAATGTTATATGATTGTTTTTTAAATTCAATGTTGTCGGCTTTCCAACTTACATATTTTGATAAGTTTAAAGTTTTCATTACTTTTTTTAAATCTTGAGATCCCAAAATTAATACAAAAATCGATATTCTAAAATATTTTGAAAATCGATTAAGTAGATCACAGTAGAATTCAGTTTCAACATTTGTTGGTCGCATTCCATTGGTGCTTGTCCTTTTATTCAAATTAAATTTCCGCTTGTGAAAAAGTCCCGCATACCGGTCATAAAAATAGAAGAATAGGTTTATTTGCTTGATGATAAAGATCTCTTTTATTTTGTATGTGGTAATCTTTAAATTAAGTTGTTTTGTAAGCGCAGCTTATTCACCCTGCCTCCCACTAATGAGGGCGTGTCCCTTGAAATGCAATACACCACACGAAATATTTAGTTTTATTTATATTCAGAATTCTGTAATGATATAATATGTTACCTAAAACAAATCATTTAGTGGGTATTTAAATGGGCTGCTGTTACAGATATTATTTTTTAAAAAAACACCTTTATGAAAAATCTCCGTTAATACTTTTATAACTCCTAACCCTCTTATTCAGTATTTAAATTTAATCAGTAAAATTAATATTCACTGGCTCGTTGTATAATCTGAAAACAAAGTCTTTATTCCATTTCCGTTCAAATTAGTTCCACTTTAATCCAATATTCTGTTTTAAAATAAGATTTAGTATTAAAATGAAAATAATTATTTAGATTTTGACATCTTGAACAAATAATTAGGTTTAATACATTTTTTCTGTTTTTGTGTTATTATTTTTTACGCAATTATGATACATCGTGTTCTGTTTAATAAAAACTAAAAGCATATTTATGTATCAGTTAATAATTGTTTAATTCTCTTATATTATATAATATATTCTCTTTATAATAGAGATCATGTGATTTGTTAATCGCTGTTGTCTGTTTTAATTTTTTTCATTTAATTGTATGTCTGCTTACGTCATTCAGTTTTTTTTCTAAAACATATTTAACTGTAATTTGATATTATATTGTAAACTCAAAATCAGCTGAATACAATAATGACAAATTTCAATGCCAATTAGACTTAAGATTTCTGTTGCTATCATTAAAATCGTAGAATTACGAGTTCATCTCATTCGATATTGTCAAACGGATTTACCTATATATATTTTTTATTTTTTCAGACATTAAGTTTGGTTTTCGATTTTTTAAAAGCTCAATGTTGCGCGTGCAATTCTCAAATTGTTGTTTTTTGCTGGAGCTTTTAGTGTTTACACAGAAAAAGTATATACCGATGATATATTACAGCTAAATAATATGGTGAAATAAAAATTATATATTTTCTTTTTATTTACTTAGCCACAGATTATTTATTTCACCTTTAGGATAATTATTTTGGATTACATACAAGTGTAATTTTCTTATACACGTAAATTATTATTAAAAACTTTTTTTAAATTTAATTTTGTTTTCCATAGAGGTATGAGGAATTAATGTCTTAACACGTGCGTAATATGACATTTTGTTAATTTTCAAAAGAAAAACAGAATTACTGACACGTCTTTTGTTTTTCCAATTAGTTTAAATATTATTTTACTAATAATGAAAAAGATTATTCGTTTTCCTCATAGTGCGTCAATGGCATCAGAATTCTACTGGGAAATTATATAATAATAAAATGTGTTCAAAGTTACTGTGTAATAAAGTCTAGTAGGCATTAAAGTAAGAAATTCGGTATGATAAAAATGTAATCAACTATAATATTGATTTTATAGATATCTATTCACCTGTCACTTTTAAAATATCGGTTAAAAGCAAATATAATTTGTATCACATCACATAATAATATAGCTAAACATTACACTCTAAAGTGAGATTGTTCATCATGACTATCAAAGAATACTTTAACGAATAGTTGAGATGACAAACATACAAAATTACGGCGACCTCATGAATTTATGAATGATGAATATGTTTGAATATTAATTGGTACTTATATATTAAAATTATTTTCTACCCCATATTTAAAATCTCTGAATTTCCTTTTCAAATAGCACTAGAGCCTTTCTGTGTTCCTAAAGGAATAAATTATCACTAAATATTAGAAAAGTGATTTAATTTTTATTATCCATAGAAAAATAAGATAACAATTTATTAAACGTAATAATTGACAATTTATGAATTCTTTGATGTCATGAACTTTTTTATAATCATTATTAAATTCCTGTTGGTGTTTACTCTGACTCTCTGTTATATCTGCCAACGTTGGCGGCAGTATGTGCACAATACGACAGTTAACAACTAAAACTGTTATTTTTCACTAATTTTATAATGTAGAAAGTTATATTTTCGACTTTGATTTACAGAACTGGTGTACCGACAAATATTAAACTAAACATAACAAAATTTCTCTTGCTCCAGCTGCATATGGGGAGTCGAGAGGTTTTCTCCAACTTCCCCGAACGTGGTCAAGCCCTCGGCTGTGTGTCCAGTTTGGACTTCTCCCCGGGAGGAGGCTATCTGGCCATGGGGCAACATTCTGGTCGCACTGCTCTGTATCGTTTGCACCACTACCCTAACTATTGAGTTGTTAAAGGGAAAGACATTGCCGGAAACAATGCCTTCAGAACATTGTTCTCTGTCATGAAAAGAATCGTCAACATCTCATCTGTACAAAATTGTTGGACTTTATTGTATGCTAATTAATTACTGGTTGTATTGAAATGCATTTTCCAAATATAATTTTATATATTGTTTTGGGTTTAATTAATTTGTTGAAAAGTAAACTTTTAAATGAATTTTCCATTTTATAAAGCATCAAAATAAATGAGGCTAGTAAAGATAATGTAAATTATGTATTTTTAATTACAAACACATATAGTTGGTTATTATCACTGGGATTGTATTATTTGATTATTTTTTTAATTCTTTATTAAAAAAATGTAAAAACGAGACAATTTGTTGGTTCGGGATTATAGAGTTTATTTTTTAAAATATTTTTAAATAATTCTGCGATACTCTACACCATAATAATATCTTTAATTCAAAATATTACATGAAATTCAAAATTTTGGGCGTAACTTCTATATGTATACATTTATGGAGGTTGTAATCTAAATAAAAAATAATTGTATTTCTGTCATGTTCGGAAACACACTTTCATTAAACGAAAAACTTAATTCCGATCATAAATTTAATCTGCAATTATTTTAACTGTCTTATCATAATTCATTTTAACACGAATGTTGAGTTAAAAAGGACATTTGACTCCCAAAAACTTCCATTTTTAATAACGAATTCTATACAGAATATTATAAATGTTCACACTAAAACATTTTAATCTGTTTTTGTTTGTTTATTGATACTGGATATTAACCTTTAAACAAAGTATTACAAATGCGTCAACAAGATAGAATGATAAAACGCATTTTATTGCAAAAAAAACTTATTTTCGCTTGATTTATTTTTTTGTGAAAAATAAATCAAATAGTATCTTCAATATACTTAACAATTTAATAATAAATATTTTATATAAATAATAATTTGGAAGGAGGGTGTAGAAACATGTTACTTTAGTAACTATGGCGACGTTATTAATAAGATAATTAATTATTAACCTTTCAATCCGAACACAATTCATTGTTAATAACTAATTTTAAATGTTTCCAATTTTTTTAAAATATCTTTTTGATAAAGAAAAATACTAAATTTTAAAATAAACCAATTCGTAATACTAAATATTTAAGAAAAACCTTTATCAAAAGACGTAGTTGTACACTTGATTTATATAACCATTAATTAATGAAAGAACCTTGAATAATACTAAATCGATGTTTTCTCTGTATAAGTAATCCTATTTCCTTTTTATTCATCCATTCATTTCCATATTATGTTAATAATTAAATGCCGTCTCTATATCTTTTACTCGACATCGTATTCCGCCTCTTTCCTATTTTCTCTTTATCTCGGCCGCCAGACAAAGCTTCATTTAAATATATTCACAATTTAGCTAAAAAATGTAATTTACGCGTATAAAATGTTAAATACAGTAACAAACAATTTTCTCCTTTTTTATATTTAATAGTCGTGTACGTCTTATTCGGGTATTTTACACATAAGAGTCTTCATTTTAAAGATTTTTTAAAGCAAAATCCATTATATGGGGAAGCTAAATATCTGCATTCTGTTATATAGACCGATTTTAAAAGCTAATTATTTACAAATTAAGTGATATATGTATATCAACGATTTTCTCATACTTCCCACACGTTTTCAACGTTTGACAGTTTTTTTCCTCTAGACACTATCATACATATATTTTAATTTTAAGACAAATATTTAATTTACTGGTTATACGTAGGAGTCTGGTGTGTATCGTATTATAATATTATCCTATAAGTAAGTATCTTAACCTATTTAAACCTATACGGTAGTAGGTTGTTAGCTCAATGTTTAAGAACTTGAGGGCAACCTATACCCACTGTAGGTATTATAGGATAAGCACAAACTAGGCTTTTTGACATGCGTTGGATAGCGCCGTCTGCCAATTCTATCAGTATTCCAAATTTCACATTGAAATCTTTTATAGACCTTTAGTTATATAGAGAGTAAAAATCGCCATTTTTCGTAATTCTTGTTTTTCTTCTTCATACCTATTAACTACTCCTAAGCTTCAACAGATTTTGATATTTTTTTAATATACATTAGAAAAGAACTAAATTTGAATAAAATGTAAATTTATTTTACTTTTGATCTAAAATTGGTCGTAAAACAATCATTTTACACCCTTTTTTACATTACAAACGTACTCATTGAAAACTATACCAGCAATATACTTTAAATTCGAGGTTTACACAAAAAGAAATGAGTTATATAGATTGTGAAATTTTAAATTTCGTTACTATTACCATTACTTAGATATATCAGCTTAAGTATTCAAAAATTGGAAGCAATTACTACGCACGGTGACCTATTTTATCAACTGATATAGATTTAGAGAGAAACTATATAATGGTCCAAAGTGCACAGTTATAAGAACATGTTTGCCAGTTTACTGTTCCTTGACATAAAATCGATCGATTTTATAATCGAATCTATACGCGCAAGCCACGACAGTTTGGGTGTGTTGTAAATGATTGTAAATATGTACATGTAAATTCTGTTAGTTTAAAAAATCAATTATTATTACTGTTCTTTGTGTTTTACTTGAATTTACTATCATTTAACTTAACTTGAATATTCATTACGTTGTTTTTTGGAAATATGGAACACTAATAAAATAAATAATGAATGCAGCAAAAACTGTGAAATGTTATTAAAGCCAAAGGTAAAAAGTGTATTAGCTCATTCCACAAAAGAATGAATATACTACCGTAACATAATGTTAGCTCTCAAACGAAATTGTATTAAAAATTATTTTGAGATAACCACGTTTTTAATGATAAATATACTGATGAAAACATGACTTGACTCAACTTCAAATAAATGGATACTAACAAAAGGCTTGACTTGACTTATCTCCATTTTAAAAAAATTATTGAAAGATGTACAATTTACTTTACAAAAATAGTAACTAAATACAAAACAAAACGAATTAATGTGGGTATGTTGTGGGTTCTTGACCAAAGATTATCATACAAAACGTCACGTGGCTAGGTCTCAAAATATGTTTTAATACAATTTCGTTTCAGAGCTAACATTATGTTACGGTAATATATCCATTCTTTTGTGGAATGAGCTATAACACACTTTTTGCCTTTTTAAAATTTTCTTATTAAGTTATCGTATTACAACGCGATTAGAAGTAAAAATAAAATTTGTTAATAAAATAAAATTGTAATAACGCATATACAATAACGAAAAGTCTTGAATGATAAATTTAAATGTTGACATATTTAAGTATAAGTTTATTACACGTATTAATTATTTCTTGGAGTTAAACAATTTTCGGAAAATGAATAAAATGTTGTAAAGAAATTTCGCGAAAGTATTGATTTAACTGAAAAAAGATGGCAAATATATTGTATGTATTTAGCCATTATAATGACAACAGTACATAAAGGAAAAGTGGATAAATATAATGGCTCTCAGGTGTAACCATAAATACAATTTTAAAAATACTATAATTATGGGATATGGTGAAGCGTGTCAGAAAGGACATAATAAAATAAAATTAATACAAATTGTATTTAATATTAAAGGTAAAATAAAAACTCCCTCTCTGATAAAATTACCCGCTAATAAAAAATTCTACAATACAATACAATAAAATCCAAATTAAATTTTAAAAGAAAAATAATAAATTATCTTCTGTGATAATTAAATATAATGACAATTTACTCGAAATTAATAAAGTGGAACATTATGATACGAGGACAATTTAATTTCCGAGTGAGCGAAGCTAACGAGTAAATTAAAGTTTTCGAGTATCAGAATGTACTTTACCAATTCGTGTATGTCCTTTTTTTCTCCATGGTACATAATAAAGTCCACGTTATGTACCAATGCAATGGAGAAAAATGAATATAGTATAAACAAATAAATAAATACATAAACGGTATATAAATGTATACATTTTATAGATATTGATATAGATATTGCTTTCAAAATAAAAATCAATATTATTGCCTTTGTTTTATTATTTGTTATTATATTAAATGAATTAATGCATAAAGTTTTGTCGATAACATATAAAGTAGTCCATGACATATAAAGCGCTTCTTTAAAGCCGAATCCATGCCGTATAAAATCCCCTTTATCTACCATGGAGAAAAAAATTTACTTATCACAAAATATTTTTTATTTACTGGAATTTAAAGAATTTATATTTATTCTCAGAGAATAAATACCCAGTGTTGAATATTTATTGTGTAGAACTTACTTCTACATTATATAAATAGTTTTGAAACAGGCAGGCAGTTAGAACCTCCAAAACCAGCTCCACAAAAGGAATTTAGCATTTTGTTTATTGTACTTTAGGGTGTGTGTATTTTTGTATGTGTGGGTTAACCTCCAAATACAGTGATATTGTTGTTTTTGCACTTAAGCCTTATTTATATTCACCACATATATGACATTTATGCTGAATTCTTATATGCCCATTGCAACTCTTTAAATGTTTTGGATGATGCATGTAAATTTATAGGGGCCGACAAAAAAAGCTCGTTTAAATAAATCCTATAGGAATTATGACAAACTATGTACTTTGAAAACAGGATTACACCACTTTAGTCAATATATATGAACTAAACATTCTAACATGTGATAGAGATGATTATGGAGATTATTTATAAGAAAAAAATCAATAAAAGTTATTGATTCAACGGTAAAAAAATTATTGAAAATTATATAAAAAAATATAGTGAAAAATGACATTTTTTAAAATTGATCCAGTGCGGTCGATGACCTTAAAATTTTTTTAATTTTGTAAGATTTTTATGGATTTTAAAAATGTTTGCCTAACATTAATCAACAATTTTAGCAACAAAAAAGTTTAAAGTGGTTATATAAGGGGATACAATTGTTGGTTTTAAATGCGTCAAGATATTTGAAGCCTCTTAAATTATATCAAATTTGTTTTGTAAACTAATATCGAAAAAAGTGTTGTGTTACTGATAACTGAGTAATCATATAAAATCAGTTAAATATAAATGTGGTTATAATGTACATATACTTTATACTATTGCATCATCAATTTTCGGTTATTTCCGGTTCAAAAAAGGTTAGATGCACATTTTAAAAAGGTTAAATCAAGTAATCTTTTCTAAGTACAATTAAAAAAAAATAAAGAGAAATTTTTATTAAAAGCTTTTGAAATGTATGAATCTCATAAAAAAATCTGCTTGCGTCACAACTAACACAATTGTATAAGTTGAAAGATCTGTCTACCGCTTCTGATTGGATTTTATAATTAGCTCCTTTTGGAAAAGTTGTGACGCAGTCGAGGGAAATCTGCGGGAGTTATCGACGTCCTTACAATGTTATAAGCAGCCAGCCGTCAACAACGATTGGTGTGTCGATTTTGGCAAATGATAATAAAATTCGTTCATTCTTGACGACAATCTGCATAAATTTAATGACAAAATATAATAAAATATTATTTAAATTGAATTCCTAAAGACGAAAGCAACGAAAGTCAAAATTCACTCAAAAACATATTGGCCACTATGATTACGAAGGTTCTTTTAACCATAATTCTCGTCACCAACTTGACCCCTTTTCCCATTCGGGGCCGAGCCATGTCAAGCGAACGAGCCGCTATGCACACCCAGGAGCTACAAACTAATGTGGTTATTGAAGTCAACTATACCCTTGGAACATCCAAAATCTACTCGGAAGGCATCTCCTTCGAGTTTATCCCACCGTCGCACCCATACCGTTCCCTTGTCTCCTCCGTACCATCGTCCGTTCCTCGCGGTCCTTCGGCCGGGCTAGGCATCCCAACCTCCTCGTCTCGAGCCTCTGTCCACGGATTGGGCCTGGCCCCAGGAATTCCTCCCAGGGGAGCGATGGGATCCTTAGTCCATGTCGTTAGCGCTGACAGCTACAGTTTGGAAAAGCTGGACGCCAATTTGGACCTGGCGAGTTACTCCGGGGTGAAGCATCATGATGCCTGCGGTACTGTGCTCAATCCCGGGAAGAAGCCGTGGATCGCCCTGGTGGAAGACGCGAGCAGATGTGATCGCTCGGTTCAACTCAATCATATATTTTCGGCCTCGATACCTGCGGAAGCGGCAATTATCTATGGTAGAGAGGACAGGGAATGGCGAATGGAGAGTGCCAAAGGAATTGTAATTGATAACCCGAAAAAATCAGGTAACCAGTTTGTTTAGGAATAACCTCTTAAGTCTGAGTTTAGTCTGAGAAAACTTTTTAGACTAAACAATTACTTCATGCCGTATGATTTTATTTCAGTGTTGTTTTTTCTTTTATTCTTAGCTTAAAACATATCATTATAATTATAACTATAATTATAATTATAAACATAACATTATAATTGTTAGTTAAGGTAAATTATTAATATTAATTAAAAATTCTATTTTTATCCTAAGTTATAATTCGTGAGTCTTTGGTGATTCTATTTAAAATTGATTTTATCTTAATTTGCAATTAACTAATCAAATTTAAAACAATAAATGAAATATCTACTAATTATGCAGAAATGTAGGTTAATGAGATTTCATATTTAGTAATTATATTACCTTACAATGTAATTTAATGATTTAGTGTTTTACATGACTATAATGGAAATATTCTTGAATTTTGGAAGCAAATTGAAACGATATATCTTAGTGTTATCACCAGTTAAATATACAAGTCGATCCATTTTCTTCGAAACGGAAGTAAAGGGATGATTGATTTACAACCAGATTTGCTTTGTATATATAATTTGAGTTTTAGCAATGTAAATGAAATGATCTATTTAAAGAAAACTTTTAACCCACGCGTCTTTAAAAGATATGAGTTACAAAATATACATATTTTTCATATAATGGATATTACATTTTATGTTGCATAGTATTATTAGGCAAATGGCAAAACATGGCCATACCACAAAGAATGATATAACATAAATTGTGTTAGCTCTTACGAAAATAAATTCTGACTTCAGCTTTAGGGAAGCTACATTACAAAAATATTTTTCAAAATAATCCTTATTATACACGTTCTGTTAGTTATAATTACAATTTTGTTTCTACTAGGTATTAATTTATTTAGCTGTTATTAGGATTCTGTTAGCATTTAGTCTAAAAGAATTTTTAATAATAGATTTAGGTCAAATCAGATATTATTTTCGTATGAGCCAACAAAATGTATCATTTCTTGTGTGGCATGAGGTAACACACTTTTTGGCAAATAATTTTGAATAGACTGATATCGCTTCTTAGAAAATATCAGCAAACTATCAGGTGTGGATTTGGATCAGATAATTAATTGCAATAACAGTTGTTTTATTGATCCTACTTACTTACTTTTGGTTATCCGCAATCATCATCTATTATTGCACAGGCATAAAATCCATTAATTACATTATAACAAATGATTAATTAATCAACACACATGACCTTTACAGACCACCTTGCCGTTCTGGTTGTCTGGCATCATATGAAGAAAGTGGTTACCTACTGCTTTAACTCGACCGGAAGCCATGGATCCCGCCTCTGCAATGCTTCCATTCATTTGAGCAGTGCCCCTCACGATAACTTTCTCAACAAAACGTCCGTTCTCTTCGTATCCATCTCCTTCATCCTTCTCATGATCATCAGTCTGGCCTGGCTCGTCTTCTACTATGTCCAGCGCTTTCGTTACATTCACACGAAGGAGCAGATATCGGTGAGAGAAAAAAGGATTAATGCTTATAATTTCATTTTAATCTGTAAAATATAATTGCTAGATTTTTTGAAATATCGTGTTTAGCCATGTGTTCTAAATCTTTAATTGGGTTTAAAAATATATTTTATTTAAAAAGGCGTATTTTTAATGTATTTAAAGATAATTTTGTCAAACATTAATTATTTTACTTTTTTTAAATTAATATTAAATTTGAAAAATAAAAAAGCAGAATTAGAATAATATTGACAAACTGTTGTGTTTCTATTAATTAAATATTAATAATGTGTTTAACCTATCCCTTTAACAATGATTTCACAATTTTCGTCTTTTTTGTGATATTATCTAAAATCTGAAAATTCGTACAGATCTCTTTTATCTGATTTAGCTGTTCCGGCTTCAGTAATTGTAATAATAAGAAGAGACTGTTCTCATTATCAAGAAACGATTTTCTATAATCGGTAGACAAATTCGCTATTTATGGTTCTCTAAATCATTTTTGGGAACGTATTATTCAAATGAAAATAACTACATTCATTTAGTACAATCTTACAATTACCGAAATTAATAAATTATGGAAAATTTCGCCATCCGAAACAAAGGACATACAATACATCTGTTTTTCAAAAAATATCTTATTTAGAGTATTTACTCCATCAGATAACTCTTCCCAACGCAATCTTTCTAGTTATCTTTCTCTCTTTATATTGATCCGCATGTCGTTTCAACCCAGATGCAAGTTAAGCTTTTCTCTGAATTCCCATACAACACTTCTTCTTTCCAAAGCTAACTTAGACTGAATCCTCTCTCTCGACTGCATATAGGAAAATTGATCGATCTGAACATCCAAGTAGTTCACTCGTCCTGTCTCACAGTCAGTTCTCTCCTCTCCTCCTCTCATCTCATCTGCCACACTTCCTCAATTTATTCTTTGCTTGTAAATCGTTTGATTCATTTTAAACTTTGTCATCGTGATTTTTCTTTTTACTTGAAAGATTT
Source organism: Vannuccia rotundouncinata (assembly GCA_034780395.1). NCBI lineage: Eukaryota > Metazoa > Platyhelminthes > Proseriata > Coelogynoporidae > Vannuccia > Vannuccia rotundouncinata. The sequence goes on along the minus strand of JAUZNC010007117.1, from coordinate 30,138 downwards.
ATTTTTTGGGGTAAATTGACAAAATCAATTTTTTTTAAATGGAAAACTATTCATTATGCATTGTTTAATTTTAAAAAGTATTAGATATTTCATATTTATTTCTTTTTTAAATAATATTTTATTTTTAGTATGTAATTTATTTCAAAATTATCCTTTCGTCAAACCTCAAAGGCAATCTTGAAATCCAAGATTTCAACCCTATATATACTGCTAAAATTAATGTCGTTATAAATATATACAAGATAAACTTATAAATCATTTTACCACATATATTTTAAATTTTGTACATTAGAAATTTTTTTTTTAATTTCAATAATTTACCATAATAAATTTTTGCTAATTGTTATCCGTTAAATATGAAAAAAAATAAAACAGAATTTCTATAATGAAGTCAATTGCTTGGAATCAAAGAAACCATAATGTAATAGCAAATACTTGAAGATTTTATTATTTTAAAAAAATCTATGGCGAATTCTTTACGGCTATAGAAAATACAATTTTTTTAAATTTTCTATAGCCGTAAAGAATTCTCTTAAGAGTATAATATAAAACTGGTTATAATATAAAATCTTCACGTCGAAATCGCCCATAGAATTTCAAATTTCTCCTAACTTAGCGGACATTTGATCCGTCATTATAATTTAGGCCTCGGTAACACGAGCGAGTGGAAAACATCACGATTATGATTATATTTCTGGGCAAAATTGGTTTAGAATGGTGTGTCGCGAAAACAATATAATATGATAACCTCCCATTATATATTTAGCTGTGTATACGTTCAAACAATAGTTTGCATTAGAGTACATTTTAGAAATAAATGTTAATATGGATAGTATATGAGTAGAACCAAGTATTATTCTACCTAAAATAAAGTTTATTATTTTTGCAAATAAATCTAGTATCCTGCACATAATAATAGAGGATGATAGAAAATGATTTAGTAAAATAACTTCCATAGTATACTGTATGTAATGACTAAATTTACTATTCGGTAGAGAATTATTTGTTTGTACATGTAACATAATATTATATAGATATAAAAGCATAAAACGCAATAAATAAATTTTATGATATGAAAATGAAAATGAATCCCACCACAATATTATCACAAACATATATCAATATATGAAAACAATTATATCATTTTCATAGCTGATGACCAAAATAAATCATTCATTAGAAACATATAGAACGCATATTATATTCAGTTGATTAGGAAAAATTTATTGAATGAAGAGGTGTTATTATTATTGTCAACCATTTATTCAAAAATAACTAAAACGTTTGCTTTACACTATCAAAGCGATATTTTTCAATAACTTTATTTCAAGATGGAAAATATTAAAAATCACAGTATAAAATAAAAACAATTGTTGTAATTATTACTTAAAAAAACATCTTATAGTTATTATTATCGGGATAATAAACTTTTTGTCTTTTATTGTATATGTTTATTACAATATTAGAAAAAGGACATAATTCATATAATTAAAATGATTTGTTTTTTATATGAAGCAGTTTTATTTTTATGAAATCATTAAATAATTTTTTTACATTTCACATTATACTAAATAAAGAAACTATTTTTTCACCCATTATACATCTAATAGATATAATTAAGTCAGAAATAATTGAAACAAAAAAATGGACAACAAAAATATTTTCAGTAAAAATACTGTTTTTTCATAATCTTATTTTTTTGTTCTGCTCCGTATTTAGCGACGCTTGGCTCATCTGGCGAAGAAGGCAGTTGCACGAATTCCAATCAAAACACTCAAACAGGGAGACAAGGTCAGTTAATAACACATTATTATTTATTACGTCTTTTATTTAGTCGAACACACTCAAGATATCTTTTGAATACTGAGGTTTTATTTAATTTTAAGTTATCAATAGAAAGTATTTTTTCTATTCCTAAAAATAAAATAAAATAAAATAAAATTTATTTATTCATTTATTTTTATTTTTATTTTTTTATTTTTATTTTTAAGTTTATTTTTTATTTCTCAGGAAACCAATAATCGATTGATTTCTTATCACAAAATCTTTAAATATTCAAGTTTAAACCAAGTCATCAACCAAATAATGGGAATTCTTAAATAACGCAGTGTAATTGTTTCGCAACACTTTTTGTTATTCTTAAAACATTTTCAAATTCAGATGTTTTGTTAACGCATAATTTAGTCCTTTTTATTTACTGCCTGCCTGACTTCTCCTGATTACGCGATGGGGGTGATTTAATTATGTAAATGTTGAACAGTTATTATTTTTCTCCCATTTAAATTCCTTCTTATTTAGCTGTAGCTAGCTACTATAGCAGCTAAACAGCTTTTGTAAGAGGAAAAATACACAAAACAGGACTTATGTGTTGTGGTGACGTGATACAGTCATCCCAGCAACTTTCTCCTCTGATTATAGACATTAAATCTTTCCGAGGAAAAAGACTTTGACAGAGCAGAGCAGTGCAGGATCCCTCTGTATAGCTTCATTCAAAGACACACAAAGACATGATACTAAACTGCAGAGCCTACAGCCAACAGAATAAATAATAATATATGTGAACTAATGCATTATAAGAAGAGACACTCTATATGCACTAGATTAAGTGACAGAGAGAGAGACAGAGGTAAAAAACGAAGTAGCCGTTGACTCCATTTTATCGATCGACGTCGACCCCACCCAATCATGAAGATTGTCTTCCCTCCTCTCATACCATCATTCTTTTCTTCCCATTTCTCTCGGCATCCTACTCACACACTTGCTCACAGAATCATTGTTCGCTAGTTCGGCTCTGCTTAGCAGGGTGACGTCATCAACATATGATGTTGCTGCCATTCACAGAGCCTTCGCTCGTTTTATTTCCGCGAGTAGGAAGTTGTTTGTTCAAATCCCTCTGCCACGTTGAGAGTTCTCCGAACTTAGATTTAAAACATGTCGAATTTAATCTCTTTTAATGAAAATAGTCGAAGAATTTAATTTTCTGAAATGAGAGTACATTTGAAGTTCACGAAGTAATTAATTTATTTTCAGTATTTCTTTTGATAGTATAGTAACTACTTCTAAATATGCGTTACCAATAATTATTTGTTGGGTAAAATTTACGAAATTGTGGTTTAAGATAATTCAAAAAATATTTTAAATATTTATTTTCATAGAAATAATATTTAAGTGAAAATTTGAGTCTAAGAATTTGTATACAAAACATGAATTACTTTTAATTGCGTTAATAAATTCAATAAAATTTATTTTTTCATCGAAGAAGCGTAAATCTGCGTTAATCTGAATCGGATGTTTTTTTTTACTATTTTTGTAAAACAGAAAAACAAAAAATGTAAAATATTGATGCCTATTCAGTCTAATATGAATTCATAGTTTTAACTGAATAATCTAAATGAATAAGCATTTTAAAGTTGGATAAAAACGGTTGCTGAAAACATCAATTTTATCGGTTAATTAGAGAATGCAAATGAATCTTAGCGGTAACTATTTCGGTGAAGATGAATACTTGAATACTTGAACGAATGTTGTAGTCTCTCTTAAATATCTTATAAACAGATAGTTCTATATATAGCTGCAGCTGTTAGACGACCTTTGAGATATGTGTGAAGTTAATTTAGATTAGGAAAAGTCAACTATATAGTTTTATTTTATATATATTACTAATTACAAATCCTTCCTTTTTATCTAAAAATTTGCAACCCCTTTGAAGAAAAGAGAATTTGAATAAATTATAAATTATTTATAATATTGCTAATTTAAATTTAATTATCAAGAGGTATACGTTGACCTTTTGTTTATTTCAACTACAGGAAACTGACTGCGATTGCGACCAATGTGCCATTTGCATAGAACCTTACAAACCTGCAGAGAATATTCGCATTCTTCCTTGTCGGTAAGTTTCAAACAGAAACTATCTTGAAACTTATTCAATATATAATCTATGACTATTATGGTATATTTATATAACAAAAAATAATAATAATCCAAATAAGACATCGTGCTAAAAGAACGCTTTAAATTAATGATTAATATATATATATTTATAACATTTACATATTACATTTACAATTGCTTGGACATCAGATTTGATCAGGATTTGATCAATCTACAGAAAAAGCGCAGTATTTTGTTATTTTCATACAACAAAAAAATGGAAATTGTCACATAGAACTAAAAATCAAAATTAATTCCATTATAATTTTTGAAATTATTCTTTCGGAAAATTTTTCAAAATGTATTAAAATTATATGAATTCTATCTCATAATTATACTTTATTATTGTATGTAAAATATTATTTTATGCTCAATAACATATTTAAATAAATAAATTAGAAACTGTGGCCGCAGGAAAAAAATTGATAGCATTACTTTTTAAAAATTAAAATTTTAATAAAATATATAATTTTGAAAAATTTATAATTTTTGATTCCTATATAAATTACAATAAAAAAAAACAGATGGGTGTTTTATGATGTATATATCATGTTATATCATGTGATAACGATAATTTAATTATAAAATACATAATTTTTGTATATTTTGAAAGTGTAGATACAATCATTAAAATAAGATCGTTTTTCAATCTGATATTGCGGAAACTCTTAAGATGGAGTATTATATTGGATACTTTTGATCTGTGTTCTAGTTTTCAAAAATCGGTCAAATAGATTAATATATATTTTTATTTCTGGAAACAGCCCAGCTGGGTTCAAGGATTAGATAAATAAAGTGCCACGTGCCACCCACGTGCCGATGTGTGTTACGAACACATTATTTGTGTTCTCCATGTACAGTCCAACTATCGATTATTCTCTAATGTACGAAGAATCTACTGTGAAGTTTCGTAGGAGATTAATTTCCGGTTGAAGCACGTGCTGCAAACGTTGGTTACCTGTGATGAATTTTTATTTCATATTGTGAACTTGTGTCGAGATTTTCGTGTATTTTTGATATCTTTTGATAGATGGTATGCTATTCGTTTTTCGTTAAACTTACGTAATTACATATTTTATTTCACTGTAAATATAGAATAATCTATCTATATTGAATGTTATGACTTGTAAATGAAACAAATAAACAATTCATCACACTACTAAAAATACAAAACTAGAAAATAATGTCACTTGAAATATAAAGATTGCTTCAGATAAATTTTAAATATCTCAATCATACTTTTAATAAAATTCATAACTATTTTTTATTAACTGTGAACATTCCATGTGTTCTGCAGACATTATTTTCACAAGAACTGCATCGACCCTTGGCTCCTGGAACAGCGCAGCTGTCCGATGTGTAAGCTGGACATTCTCAGAGCCTTCGGCCTCCAGGCGATGGGTGAACGGGGTAGTCTCATCTCCGAAGACCATCTCTCTGAGATTGACAGCGGAACTGATGCTCTTGGTGGAACGAGCACCCCTAACGATGATATCAATCCTTACGAAACATACGTTCCATCCAATCGGCGTAGTCGACGTCACAGTAGTAATAGTAGTGTTGCTGCTGCCACCACACTCAATGAAGCCAACCAATCACAGGACAGTATTGAACTGACCGCGATGAATAATGCAGTTGCTTCAGCCGGCAGTGTTGCTGCACCAGCGGTCGTTGCAGGTGGAGCTCCCACTAGCAAGCCAATGTTAGTGGTTGTCCTGAAGAAGCCGGTCGACGCAGCTCGAAGAAAGTCATCTTTGACTGTGCAAACTCTCACGGAAGAAGAAGAAGAAGATGGCGATGAAAGTCTAGTTCGTCATCCGCTGCTTCGTTCCGAGCCGAATACACTCAATCGAGATGGTAGTTTTGAAATAATTTCCGCAGACGCTGCACGTATTCAATTGGAAAGCAGTCCTTGTATTGCGACGGCTTGATCCATTCAAACCGAAACAAATTTTGATTTGTTCCTATGAATTGTTAGCTGTTGTCATAACCGTGTTTCTTTTGTATTATGTACATTGACCTGTGAAGAAATTTTACGAAAATATTTTTTAAATTTAATTACATATATTGATCTTGAATATAGCTCTATTTTATTATTGATTTATGTTACCGATTACGTATTATCATATTCAACTGACAGCTTATATCAAGGAAGCCTTTTTTGTGGATTATTTAATCAGTTGATTGTAGTTGATAATTTGTTTGTGTTAGGCTCAAATGTATGACATTTACTTAAATTGATTACACGAATGAATACAATTAACACGACAAAGTTTCTTTAATAATTTATGTACCTATGAAAAATATGTCACAATTATTATAAAAGGATTTTTTCTGATACGCAATCGAATTATTCAAAATTTCCCATAATAATGTTTCACCGGAAATAAAATATTTATTTAGTATATCTAGGTATCGACGCAGTTTTAACTAAAATAACGCTTTTGAAATAGTTTGGATAATAGACTCAAAATTGTAAAAAAAAAAATGTTACAGTTTGTCTGGTTACACTTAATTTATATTCTTTTCATTAACTTTTATTTTACTGTTTGTTTAGTCGCATTTCTTGGTACATTTGTGTTTTTGTGTTTTCGGTTTTATGATTTAACTGATGTAATTCTAAATTTTTGTAGTTTTTAAACTATTAAGAAATTTTCTATTGAGACAACAATTTAATTTCGATGCTCTGTAAATATTATAAAGATCAGAGACAATTATGTGTAAATAATGTTACAGAGAAAAGGTATCCTGTATTTTATAACGAATTCGGAGATAATATAAATAACTCAGTTGCCAACCTTTTTGTGAAATTAATAAACTGATTTATTCTTCTACAATTGTTCATTATCATCCTTCCTTCACTCTCTTTTGTCATGGACGCCTATTCAAATCTGTCATCTTCCTGACACCCTGGATGATTTATCGATCCAATTGATCAATGAGCTTAATACGTAATACATTTATATGACATTATTCAAAATGTATTCAATCCGAGTTTGTGAAATAAAAAAAGAAAGTTCTCGTTTTTACAATATACTTAAATCACTCTTGTGTGTACTGATGTAGAATTTACAAAACTTTTACATAAAAACTATACAGTATTTTATTTGTTCCAGATTCTTGCCTGATCCGTGCATTGGCCGTATTTTGTTGTATAAATTAATTCTACAGTAAAGTTATAATGTCAAATGTATAAAAGAAAGTATTCTAATAAACTTCTTGTATCAAACTCTTCCACGAATTCCTTTTGTTGCATTAAATATGGTCTAAGATATAAAAAAGAAGGTATTATACTTGTATTATTCACAATTTATTGTTAGATTTAAACAAAATTAGATTTTAATACTTTTTATTCAGTAATTAAACTATTTAATGGAAAAAATATTTTATCAATAGAGATTTATACAAAAACATTATTTTTTATATTGCGCAACATCTTTGATTTGACTAAAGGATAATTAATTTTGATTCTTTTTTAAGCATTAATTCGAGATATATTACATGAATACGTGATAGCTAATTAAATTGTTTACTTTTAAAAATACTTTTTATAAAATAGTTTCAATTTAAATTAATCAAATTACAAAGACAATCACATTATTAAAACTATGATTTTTCAGTAAATTTAATAAAAAGGCCAAAAAGGATTCGCCTAGATCGTATTTTCATTTTCATTTTCCACATACAAATATACGATATAGATGAACACATATGATGTATTCAAACTTGCTTTATTTCTAAAAATTTCGAAAATTATCAACTAGATTATTTAAAAATATAAATAAATAAAAACCATTATTCCTCTTTTTTGGAATTTATATCCACCAGAGGTATGAAAGATGGAATGAAAGAAAAAATATCCATATCAGCAGTATTGGAGGAACTGATTTGAGGCCATCAACAATTGATTGTTCAGTCAAATAGTTTCTCGTACAACCAGGTCGGAGTCTTCATTAACAAAATCAGAGAAAGTTGTACCGTCAGGAATGAGGACGCCCGTCATAAACCTGTCCTAGATGTGTTGGGTCCTTGGAGGAAGCTTTTATTGGTTATGCATGCGTGTATTGACATAAATGATATTAAATACGAAAAATTCTAATAAATTGCCTTTTGGATCAAAATAATCTTCTGATTAGGCGAATTTACGATATATACGAATATGATATTGGCGAATTCTACTGTTTATAATAAATCTTCAGCCAAAAAATAATAATTTACTTTTAAATTTTGTTGAAGCGTATAATCTTTTCCGCTCCTTAAACTTAAAAATTAAAAATATAATAAATAATAACGGATATTGTTCTTTTCGAAATTATAAAATGTTTTTGATTAACTTTAGTCTTTCCGCATTATAATTTAAAACAATATTACAAGTGGAAATAAATTTTATAGAAATTATCTGAATAAACAGCTATGCTGCTGCAACTATAGGCTAACAATCCAAAAATGTATACACTTATAATTAGGAGCTTTTTTAGTGTAATATGTATGTAAATATATTTTGTACATAAACACATTATAGAAACTTCAAACAAGCGTTAAAAAATGTTTACCTATAATTTTAAAGTGATCTGTAAGCAGGTCATTTCGTAAATAATTTCAATCTCTATTGTTTTAAAATTTATATGACTGCTCTAGGGGTTAATGAGTTTAAATTTTTGAGGTAAAGATATTAATAAGGTAAATTTAAATTTACCAAAAAGTGAGAGACATTTGCATACTATATTGCATAATTTAAAAATTATCGATTTTAATAAATATTTTTTGATAAATATCAGTAATTTTGAACAAATTATGCATATTATATTCAGTATAACAATATTAATATAGGTATATTTTGGAAATATTTGTATTTTTCTTAATTACGCAGACAAAATATTTATATAAGGTACATATTATTAAAATAATAATTTAGATAAAGAATTTTCAAAATATCAATAATTAATTATTTAAGTTCATGTATCGATTAGACATAATTATAAAGTTTATTCTCAATGTAGAAAACCTGTTTCCTTCATCTCTTAATTTAGTTGTTATATCAAAAGAATAAAATTATAATATAATTCGTTTATATTTTAAATTCAAAATATACAATTATTGAAACATGTACAATTCAAAAATTAGTTTTAATAATATCTAAATATTATGTAATAGAAGAAAATTATTGTTCAATTTTAACTGCTATGAAAACAAAATTATGGGAGGTTATCAGCAGTAATTGATACGAACATGCATCAAAATTTTTGTTGAAAATTTCTGTATCATGTCTTCGTCGTCAAACACCTGTTTGTAGCGAATTAGACGTTTTCGCAGGTCACGATTTACACGTTTCTTTTTTGGAAGACATCCACAGTACCTCCAAATTACAAATCTCGCATTGAATTTCTTATGGATATTTAGTCTGTATTCGTGCCGTTTATTTAATGATGCGATGACTCCGGCGTTCGTTGTGCCGTCATCGTCTTCCACAAAATGGTTCCACAATTACTTTCTAAAGATGGCTTCATTGTCCTTCAACACTCTTACGAAAACTGATTTTTCACTGATTTTCTAGAATATCACAAGTCTAAATTTGATTATATAGAAAATCACTCGATATTTTGGAAAATCAAAAACTGAATATGGTATTCCAGAGAATCAAAATAAATTTTGTAAACTCAATAGATTATCTAGAAAATCTCACTAATTTTTTTTGTTTATTTAAAAAAAACATAATTATTTTACAAAAAATGTAATACCTACAATTATATTATTAAAAAATGTTGTATATACTCAGACGCGGTCCAAGAAATATTTTCAAGGGGGGGGGGGGGCACACAATCATAATGGGGCATATATCATATATGGGCGCAAGGTAATATAATAGCACATATAAAATAGTACTATATAATAGCTAGCACTATAATACTACAACTATAATAGAAAGGGCGTTCTTCTTTCTTGAGGGGGCACGTGCTTCTCAGACGTCCGCCCTTGATACTTAACGAAATTTTAAAAGGCGCAGAACCTGTGGGGGGGGGGTGAATATATATACTGTAATTATTTTGCCCCTTTTTAATAAAAAATATTATTTAAATTCTTATATTTTACTCGACATGAAAACAATGAATTTTATAATGTGCAAGATTTAAACTCAAAATTTATTTATTTGAGTTTTTTAAGCTTTTTATAAGATAATATATGGCATTAACTGCTATTGGAACGTATTGTGTTATATGGGATACGGTTATATTATACGTGTGAAGGTAGTTTAAAGTTTTGTATATACAATAGTACTTACAACTAACTATATTTGCAACAGCAAAAAATTCATGCTACTGCAACTATATAGATGTTGAAATATAATTAAGTGCTTATATATTGTAATTATATCAAACCACAAAAATACAACGACGTTCATTATCAGTACCAATAATCTGATATGTTATAATCTCATGTTTATTCATTGGTTCGACATATATAATTGACATCTTCCGTGAAGACACTTAAATCATATCTTATACATGTCATTTTTCGGATTCAGGTGTTGGTGAAGAAGACTTGGAGCTCTTTACTATAAGCCGCCATTAGGGGATCCTGTCCTGAAGCCTCTGCTGCAAGTACGATCCAGCCACCGTCCAGCAGGTGAAGAGACCGAATATCTTTTTTACACTGTAAATTGTAATTTGTTAAATATAATCATTTTGAATCCCCAGATAAATTAATGAATGAATAAAACAGGTCTTTGATACATGAACTTAAATAATTATTATTGAATTTTTTGGAAAATCGTTTGTATATGTGAATTAAATTTCTAAAACGTAGTCGTCTATAAAAAACAATTAATTAGATTTTAAATAATGATGCAAAATAAATTATTTTCTTTTCCCAGAAAATCGCTTAAATTTTAAAGAACGACTTTATAATTACAGGAAATATAATAAAATTATGTCACGAGGTTGTTCTTTATAAAAAACGAGATTCATATAAAAACAATTCTTTGATAAACAAATACACTCATGAGAACATTTTTGGAAACTTGAAAATTTGATAAATAATAAAGTTAGTCTAATTTTTAGGCTATAAGAAGTAGTTTTAATCTGTACAAGTTTGTATTATAGTTCTAATTTAAAAGGTTTGGTTTATTCTGAAGATTTATTGCTAACCTGTCATCAGAAAAGCGGATTTTAGATGTATATTATATATTCTATTATTAAATTAGTTGAACGACCAGTACAAATTAATGTCACAATTTCATGAAATTCTGAAGTATCACTACTTTGTAAAATATGATTATAGTTTTCAATGTGTATCTATTATTCATTTATTCATTTAATTAAATATTTCATTTATTATTTCAATTCTTTTGACAACTACTATGGAATTGTTATTCCCACAAGAATTTTCTCCGGAAATTCTCAATCCATTATATTTCATAAAAATTCTTTTAATTCAAGCAAACGAATTTCTGAAATGTCAATGATTTTTTGACTGATCTGTAAACATACGAATAGAAGTAATTAAATTTAATTACTCCTGCTATCTTCCTGTAATTACAGACATGTCTTCCGGTAATGGTCCCATATTCTCCAAAAAAGAAAGCTTATAAATAATCTATTAAAACATAAAAATTTCGATTATATCAGTGAGTGAACTCCATTTTCAAATTATATACTGATTAAAGTACAAAATTCAACAAACAAAATGGTTTCAATATTACAAAATATTTTTTGTTTTTTCCAGGCTTTAATAAATATTTTTAGTGTCTATAAATATTGAATTTGTTAATTAATAATTTGAAATATTAAATTTGAACAATGCTTTGTTTATTTTCTTATTTTTATAAGTTAATCTTCCTAATTCGGAAAAATAATTTTACAATGATCATTGGTATTTAATAAAACAAAAGTTAAGTGAAATAGTTTTGGAATTTTTATTATTAAATACAAACGAGTAATGTTAATTTAGAATTTTAACAATAATTATGTACAAACTATGAAATAATAAATAAATATTTCCATCCGAATTCTAATCATATTTATAATAAAAATATTTCGTAATTTATAAAATTATCAATACACAAAATAACATTTTTTTCTATGCCTGCTGGCGATATTTGTGTCTGGTTATTACCTAATAAAAAATAAGGATGCATCAGTTTTTTATAAAAAGAAGATAAAACTACTTTTATTTAGTTGTCGAAGAAACAGACACTCGAGCAAGAATCTCGTTTGATAACTGTTCGAGCTCGCCAATATCTTGCATAAGATTGCGAACCTCCCGTCTGCGAAGTTCATTTTGCACCACTGTCTTAACGAGATCGTTGCTAGGCGACCCAGCGCTGCTCGGAATGTGGACTACCACGGAGTGGCAGAAGTTTTCTGTAGATGGGATACTTCCATCCCCACCATGACTGGGACTAGCCGGTCTGACACAGATATCCGGGGGTGGGGGTGGAGGTCGATTGGGTTCAGACCGTGCTGTGCACTGCGCTGTGCTCTCAAGACTTCCATAGTGGACCGGAGAATTGCAGTGCAAGGACATAGGAATTCCGTTCAGGTTTTCAAAGGACAAGTAGGAATTAGTCCTGGGAAGGGAAACATTAATAGCGATATACTCTTTGATTCCCGTTGTCGTCGGCACAGAGGTAGCAGCCGCATTGGCAGACGGAACAGTTTCATTAAATCCATTGGACTGACTAAACTGACGATGAATCGGCAGTCGTTCCGAGCCCCAATTACGACATCGAGGTATCCGTGACGTCCGAATATTAGTTCGCGATTTCGCCGGTCCAACTCTAAAATAGTCGAATAAATTTTTTTCTAAGGAAGATGATTCACGTTTATGAGTTTGATTGTTGTCGGCGGCTTCTGACACGGAAGGTAGACGAATCGCTTTCAGGTTTTCTGCCAACCGGTCTTCACTAACATTAACCGGACGGAATGCCTTGTTCTGTTTGGCCGCCCTCCAGTCGCATTGTTTGGTGCTGTGTCCACACTGTTCTGAGTACGAATGGAGCGAACGCAACGATGAAGTTTGGAGAGCATTCCGATTATTGCTTGGAACCTCTCTGCGGTGTTCCGAGTGTAGTTTAAAGGTTACACTATTCTGAAGTTTACCTCTTTCATTGCGAGCATCCCAATTCGGAAGGGAATTCCCTGAAAGGGTGACTTTACGACGTCGTTTGGAAGAGTAAACCGACGTGGTGGCCAGACGTGTTGACGTCCTGACTGAAGGTTCCTGGAAGCAACCTTGGCCTTTAAGTTCTACTAAAGAGTTGGCCGTGATAGTTTTGCCTTTCTGGTTGTGGTTGAGAAGGGTCTTGTCTCGTAGCAGACTATATTGCAGATGGTATTTGAGATAGTCATCGGCGACCATGATCGGCAAGGATGGCTGCACAAGGGGATGGAACATTGTGGAACTGTTATTAACAAGATGGTTTTGGGAGGCTGTACGACCAAGAATTCTCGGACGTGATAGATCAACGCGCTGTTGCATATGAGATGAGCGCATTTTATACGACATAGATGTCGACGGATCAGATTTCAGAAGCATTGGAGATCCAGTAACACAATTGGTATTTAAAACAATAAAATTAATTAATAGTTCGAAGAAGTCATTGCGTTTTCTGAAATTAAAAATATTTTATAAATGATGCATTATTGATAGTTTAACTATTTAATTTACAAATGAACATTTTATAAATTATAAAGAGATAATTTGTTATTTATAACATTCTAATAAAAAATTTGAGGTACAGTTTCAGATTCAATAAAAATTCAGCCATGTGAAAAACGAGAAAATATTTTTTATTCTCAAATAACACGAACACGTTTTATTAAAATTTTTTATGATTACAATCATAACACAATTGTTTATATTAAGAAGTTAAAAAATTTTGAGATTAAATTTAGTTAAAGCCAACGTGAAAAACAAGAATATAAATTTCTGTTCTCAAATAACACAAACAAGTTTTGATAAAATGTAGAATAAAAATATTTATGTATACATAATATAGCTATTGTTTTGATTAAAGCATTATTGCACAGATTTATTCATAAATTTTCGAAAAATTAACATATATTTTATATATTCGTTTGTTTAAAATATTTAAAATATATTGCTAGGAATATGTGTTCAAAATAAATATTTCTATAAAAATCGTCAAAAAGAATTAGCCTCATACAATGCCAAATATATTTACTAAGTAAGCTAATTAATAAAATTAACACGTTTTATTGAAAAAATTGTTATTATACAAAAAATTCTTTTTAGATATTAAGTTGAAATTTTCGATATTACTTGAATTTAACTCGAAAGAGTTCTATAAATAAATATTTAAATTAAAAAATTAGTCACAGAGGGGTTTACTCACATCAACCGTTGTTTCGAAATATACGTCAATTATATTCCATAAAGTACCTACTAATATAATCCATGTGTTAATAACATTACTAGCTGTACATCAAATGACAGAAAATTGTTATATCTCTTATGGGTCATGATTTGTTATATCTCTTTTTCTTTAACCCTGCAGTGCACCTACCCTTATAGAACCTAAGGCAACTCCGGAAAAGAATCCCATAGCCATTGCGGACAATGGGGCTAGGTAAACCTAGTTATAATATTATAGACTATCTTTTGGATAATCTATGGTTGCTGGTCGATGTGGCTTTGCCTTAACAACTTGGATTTATTGTGATGGCAAGATAGACTTGGGGAAAGTATAGTTCACTGTGAAAATCACTATATCATAAGCAAAAGGTAGTGGAGCAGGTTTAGATAGAAAGGTAGTGTTTACCTTCTTAGAAGGTATTCTTTGTAGGAATTGGTTCATCACGGCGGATATGCCGTAAAACCATAATCAATATTTTTTCTATATAAAAAATGAATGTATTAAAATTTGAATTTACATCTAGACGAAAATTCAGATTTGATGCCATACATATCGATGAGTCACAATTTGTTATGCTATAATTGTCTTTAAATAAGTAACGATACAACTTTTTAGTAAATCATGTTTTAACCCTCAATTTTTTGACACATTTAGTATAAATGATTCACCATCGATTTTTATTATTCTACTAAAGATATCAATGACGATTTTAAAGACGATGCATGATGGGGGCGCAATTAATGCTGACAGGTACTTCTTGTTTCTGGAAAATATGTTTGAAGCTCTGCGAAAGGCAACATCAATTGGTCCGTTGGGAGGTGTTTTTGCAGCGTGATAATGCTCCACCTCCTGTTGCCATTGAAAGATGTTTGTGAATGCTTGCTGATCAACATATACAGCTTTTAAAACAAAATTTAAACAACGTTATTTATAATACAACAGTTGAATACAATCTGTAATATTAGCTCATAGCTGAACTTAATTAAAATAATGTATAATTTATAAAATATGTTAATATAATATACATTAATTAAAAATAAAAACGAATTTTTTAGCGGGGCCTTATTCATTATATACAATTTTGTATAATTATTTATAAGTAGTCAATGTTTATAATCTAGAATTGTGTTCAAATTATTATATGCTCAATCATTTAATTGTCCAACGAACGTAGCCTTCGAGCTATCTCATTATATCAGATTTTTACACATGTATTTTTAGAACAAAGAACATTTTTCAGATGAACTATATAGGAGGCATTAAGCGACCGGCTATAGCCCGCCGAGCGGTTGATACCAAACCACACATGACGAGACAAGGGGTCACAGCTTCTTAGTTCACTGGTACTTGGTCTTCATATATTCGTCACCCTTAATCACAATTTATAGACTATATAGTCCGTTGTATGACATCAGTATTGTATGTGGATCGCCTCTTCTGTTTGTTAAACCTATTCATACTATAATTCCAAACTTAAAGTTATTTAAATTCAGGCTCTACATAGTCTATATCCAATTTTCATAAATCAAATTGGGCATCTGAACAAGTAAACTTATATATTTATTTAAAATTAAATATTTCTTTTAATACGTACTTACAATACATCTATATGGTCTGTATATATATATCTAATTATAATGGATTAATCTATTAATTATTGAGTTTTATTTTTACATTTTATTATATTAGTTTTAAATTACAAATCAAATTTAGGTCAAAAAATGATATTTCTCAAGTTGTGAAAAAGATTGCTTCTAATGAGCGCACCTTTTCACGATCTTTATAGCGTTAGCTCGTCCGATTTCCGTTAATGTGGCTAATTGAATTCATATCAAGGCGGAATTTTTTCAAGGCATTTCTATAGGGATCGTTATATATTTTTTGTCCTATATACATATCTTAAAAGATTTAAATTGCAAAACAATTAATGTTGCCCTTAAAAGTAATATCTTATAAGAACACAAAACTTTCGTATAAAATTATCATATTTAAAGCAGTCTATGAAAAATTGTTTAGAAAAACAACCTGTAGGTAAAGTACATCAAATGTTATGTACTTCTTTCAAAGGAAAACACATGTTTATTTTACGTATATCAACGAATAAATCTTTTATTAAATTAACTTTTTGATTAATATTCGTGTAACGCAGCGTGCTTTTTAAAACATGATAAAAAGATTTTGCAAAATTTAGCAAACAAACAAATAAATTTCATAAAATATTAGGTTAATTAATAGTAAAAACAGAAAAATATTTATATTTAAAATATTTTCCATTAATCGTTTTAAATTAAATAATAAAGAGACAACTTTTCAAGATATAATATAACAAAAGTAATAGTAGAAATAACTGAATGTATTATAATGTGCATTGAATAGATAAATACATAACGAAGGAATGACCCAGGAAACATGATGAACGATTTTTTACATTTTCAATAAATACAATAATGATATAACTGTACAGTCAAATAGCTCTAGACATAAGGTCATTAAGGGAGACAGGCTGCCATATAGTGCCCTGCCAGAGAAAGACAACATTGCGGTCCATATGCACTTGCAGGTTACCCAATCGGTACACTTGCTTGCCCTCATATAACCGGTTGGGCACAGGGTAGAAGAGGAGTCCCACCTCCTGAGCCCTCTGTTCAACCATTTCCCGAAGACTCGAGGGAATAAATGGAGCGGGTTTGACGACTGTCGGCTGACTGTAGGCCTGACTATGCTGAGCCGACGATGCCCCGACGTCGGCTTGTATAAGTGGCGGCTGGCCGGAGAGGGCCCGCTCCATCATGTTGAGAGCTCGCTGGAGAGCCCCCCTAACCCCTGGGTACTCTGCAATAACAGAAGGAATGTTCCCTTTCCATCCGGCGTACCAGCGACCAATCTCTGCGAAGTCGGCCGATTGACTGAGCCACTGCGAGAGGGTATGTAGCCACCGCGGGAAGAAGTGTTGCTCTAGGAGATCAGCTAGCATGGCCGGAGGAAGTAGGTCGGACCACTGCATCACCCACTCCCAGGGAGACAAGTTTTGAGAGCTGGGGTTTATCTGTTTGCAGAATGCAGAACATAAAAGAGATCATTTCGGTTTTCGAAAAAAAATAATGAAGAAGGAATAAAGAAAATAATTTTACAATGAAATCCAAGAAAATAAATAATTTGTTGATGTAAGCTTAGTTTTACAATAATTTCAGTAAAAAGTGTGAAAACAACAGCATAAAAATAATTTGTAAAACAATTGCAACAGTTGCGAACAATGTGGGCAGAAAAAAAATAATAGATAACAATTTTAACACGTGATAAGTCACAATTTATTGTTTTGAAAAGACAAAACAGTTAAGAGGAATATTCAGCTCAAGATAACAAACAAGCAATTTGAGTGAGTTGATAAAAATTACCATTAATTAAGAAACTACTCGATATCAAAAAACAGTCGAATATCTAATATCAATTGTACTAAAAGCATTCACACGATGTTAATCGGAAAATAGGAAAAACTGTTACATTATTCGAATTACCCTAGCAAAGAAGCTAACCCTTTTTATTATAATGAAATGTTCTCTCGTGATTAGAGGATGAGAGTTGTAAGTACCTGAAACTGTTGCATAGCCAGGTCCAACTTGGGGAGAATATGTCGACGGAGAAAGGCGGTCAGTTCTGAAGGCGCAAACACCGGCTTCCAGGGTAGAAGGATGGCGTGGGCCGACCCATCACTGGGGTGCCACTTAGCCAGGCAAACACCCAACTTCTGTCTGACAAGGTCATGGGCGGGAGCTAGCTGGTCACCTAGCCAGGGCAGCCAAGGATGAAGCCAGCTGTGAATGGGCACTGTATCTGTGAGAGGGTCCCAGCGTTCGACCTCAGCCTTGAGAATGGCGTAAAGCAAGTAAATAAAAGTTTAAGGTTATATATATATAATTTACAGTAAATAAAAAATTATTTCATATTCTCAATAACAAGTTTACACCAATCTGCAATTGTTTACTTCATTATTTTATTGTATCGTTCAAATATAATTTATAAAAAATTGAAAATTTGATATTAATTCACTGAATAAGGTGAAAATGCATAATGAATAAAAATGATTAAAAAAGAATTACAAAAAATATAGTGTCACTAGAAAATTTTATAATTAGACAATAAATTGAAATAATAAAAATTGTTAAATAATTATGTTAATTAATATAAATGTACCATTTAAATAGTTTTAATATAAAAATACTTCGATTAAATTGAATCAAATGTATGTTAATTCTGAATAATATATTATACTACTTTTTCGTTGATAGTAGGCAGTAATAATGTAACGTATATTTAATAATATCTTTGCATTGATTGTAATAATTTAATTTAATAAATGTGAGTCAAATTAGCATCACCCAATTGCTTAACTTTTGAAATCTAATGCAGTGACTGCGGAATTACAAAATACACAGAAAAAAGTACGAAAGTCGTTTAAAAATATAATATATACACAATATTATATAAATAAGATTCATTAACGCTTCGATTGATTTATAGTATACTGCCATCATGTAGTAATATACTCTATGGTAAAATTCCGAAATTTCAAACACGAAAAAATGTTATTTTTTTAAAAAATTATATCGGCAACAGTGGACTTACCTACTTCATAAAATGAAACATTTTAAACGACATGTATTGTGTTTGTTATATTGACATAGAATTATTTTTGTAACATTTTGTATTGAGAAGATGCAAATAATAATATATTAGATATCATCATTATCGATTTCTGTCCCATTACTGAAACATTCATTTTCATATATTCATTTTGTACTTGTATTTGTACCCCTCCTATATTGTTAAATTGAGCGAAGCTGAACATTGACTATATCGAACTTATTGGATTCATACTCACCTCTGCTTACTCGACTAAAGTATACACGCACCCATACAATTACGTCAACCTTTATTGTCTATTAAATTAGAAACAGACGAGTTTAGCTACCTGTAGGCGAGGATAAATGAGCTGGTTCAGCAGCAAACAGTTGAACATGAAGTCGGTGAGCAGAGGTTTCCAACCTTCCAGGAGTTGCAGCAGGGTTTCACTGTCGCGTGGATTCCACTCCGTTTGAAGGGCTTTACGTACAGGAGGTAGCCAGGAGGCTTGCAACAAGGAGTCAAAGGCGGCGATATCGTTGTCTAGAAGACCCCGCCACTCAGTGAGAAGAGGCAGTGCAAGGAGGGGGTCCTGAAACAGAAAGAAGCTTTGGAATAATTACTTTTTCTCTCAAGTGACTTTCTATGTTAAACACATTGTAAAATTCTTTGACAACAGAATGCTCTCAGCTTACGTGGAGTGGCTGCCAATCTGTGAGAGACTGAGCAAGAAGCGGTCTGGCCATGCCCACCACAAGAGCCGTGAGTTCCGGCATGGCGCCCAGTTGTGATCGAGCACGAGATATCCAATCACCAACCTCTCCGGGGGACAGCTTACACCCGGAGGCCAGCCGAAAATCGAATTCTGTGATGAGGTCGAGAGCTCCCTGGAGGCGGCCTATCTCGTCCTCTTCTGAGGTTACCAACTGAAATAGAACAAGTTATTACAACATGATTTTCAGAAAGGTTTCACGCTCAGCCTATTTTCGAAAAATGGGATAAATCTAATTTATTTTTTTCTGATTAATTGGAGTTCTTGATTACTTTTCATTCTAAATTTCATTTGAACAATATTATAAACCAGAGTCAAGAGCTCACGAAATACGATTAGTGCCGTGCTGTATGTATTATTTCTATACCTATAATATCATCATTAAATCAGTTGGTAAGGAATGGTAATAGTCCTTCGAACAATATATTTGTTAATCAATTGTGGTATAGATTTGGTCATTGAAATTGTTATAATCACTTCCCAGTCTGAACCAGTTATTATTGCCACTAAATTCTTCCTGATTAACTGAATTGGTCAATTTTCCAAATCTCTTACTCAGTAATCATTATTCAAAATACCTCTGCAAAAATGTACAATTGTAGTACCTAATGGAGCATAACGAGCACAGTTGCTTACAGCTATAACAACAAGGTTTTGTGTAATTTGCATGGACCAATTTTAATATATCTCAATTTACATCAAATAAATTCTATTTATATACATTAAATTATCCGTGTCCATTACATAATAGCCAACTAAATGTTTAAATTCAAATAGATAAAAATACTCTTTGTAACACTTCACGCATCAAATGTATAACTTAACAAACTGTCCCGTGCAGAAGAGACAACCCTAACCTTATTTAAGGTTTCAATTTCATGGCGTAAGTTGACCTGAGAGTCAGAATCAGCTATTTTTCGCTGGTCCCCGGTGATAATAGCCTCTTCCACGTCGGTAATGAGAAGATCCAGGTTGTGCAGCAACACAGGCATGTCAAACTTGCGGCCCGAGGACTGTTGTTGGTCCTCCCCAGGTGCGGGCCCCTGATCGATAGTGGGTGCGCGAGAGAGATGGTGATATCCACTGTAGACCCGCTGTTCTCGGCCTGTCATGTCGATCACCTTCATCTTAGACATGGCGCTGGAGAAGGAACAAGGTTTAAGACTAAGTAACTATTTAGTAACATTTTTAATTATTTCAAGTAGTTTATTAACATATTTCAACGATAATTTCTGAAGTATTCAAAGTGGAGACAACTTGAAGTTTTCCAAGAAACAAAACTCAACTTTTCAATGTAGAAGGAATATCGATGTTTGTCTTTCCAAATATGGCAAAGTGTGTAATAGGAGCATACAATAATAATTGTACGGATGAATTGTTATGCAGATTGAGAATTATTTGTTACATTTAAATAGTTTTTTAATATTGAGATACATACGTTTATTTTGTAGAATACATGTTGGAAAATCGAAAGTAGAACAATCGCATTGGACGCAACGACAACCAATATAGAAAATATTTTATTCTATTAATTTAAAAAGCCGTCATCTAGAAACAAAACTTCCACCAACGTACAAAATTTTGAAACCTAACCAAATTTTTTAGAAATATATTTGTAGAAATATCGTGTATTATTTATCGTGTCAAAATTAATTCACAGCGTACCTGTCTTTAACAAAAAGATGCTTCTTCTTGTGATACCCGCCCGTGGATACGGAACTGTTTTCAGAAATTATCTCAGAAGCAGTCTTGTAGATGTATTTTGACTTGTTGGCAGGTCCACTGCCCTTCACCTTCTTGTACTGACCTTTGGCAGGAGCTGACAATATCACAACAATGTTAGTAATTCATCTTCGTCCGTGTACAAAGCAGGCTAACCTACCTTTCTTAGCAACAGGTTCCTCCACAGGCTGGTCCCCCCTCCTAGGCACTGGAGCCTTCTCAGACCCATAGTAACCGACGGCCACTTTGCCCTCTCTCTTTACTGCTTGCACCGGGGTAACAATTCCTTTGCCCTCCGCGCCCAGACCTTTGCCTGCCTGGTAGCCCATCTGTTCCAGCAACTTCATTCCAATCCCCTTTGTGTGACGCTCCCAGCTGCCGAAGCCTGAAGTCTCTCCAGCACCTTGCTTAGTCGGCCGGGATTTCTTTGAATGCGGAGGTTTGGAGTGAATGTGAGCTTCCTCTGCGATCTCGATGTCGTCTTCATCGCCGGATTCTTTCTCCCCTTCAACGGACTTATCAGTGCCGCCCTGGAATAGTGCAAATTAGTTTTATTTTCTTCAAAAACTTAGTTACGTATCTCTTGAAATTAAAAATAATGATTGACTCACTTTGATGCCACCACTCACGAAGCTGATTGGTCCAGAATAGTCTTGTCCTTTCTTTTTCCTTCCCGATCTTTTTCCGGTTGCAAAACCACTTATCATTTCCTCTCCTGAGTCAGAATCTGAAGCCCATACTCCATAGATCTGATGCTTTTTCGAACTACGTCGACCTCGCCCAAAGTTCTGTCCTGGATTGAGACTAAAATCTAAATCTGCTTCGGTGATGCCAAATCGTTCCATCTCCGGTGAAGAACCCATCTGCAGAACAAATGTTAAAAATAAAAGATTAGTAGATAAATTGATTGTTTCAATAATCTTGAATAGTCTTTAGGGCATTTTGATTCTATCCGAAATAATTAATTATGTATAGCAATGTGTATGTAAGAAATATAAATAATGCACCAAAAGAATGATTAATATATTTATTTAATAATTGAATACAATACCCCACTAAGATCCTAGAATCGACAATAAATCATTCAATGTTTCATATAAAAATATAGTTGATGCACTAAAAGACAGTATACTGATATCAATTTGTTAAAAATTACGAAGTTTAGTGTGGATTTTTCTATTAAGGTACTACAATATTTTCAAAACCTCTATCTTTTTGTGATTTCAATTTTTGTAATGACAATTTTTAGTAGAACAGCCAAAACCAAAAAAATACATACTTTGCCTCAGAAATATATGTATGTTGATTTTTTGGTGATACTAATTTTATTTATAAATTAGTTATTACAAAAAAATTGTTTATCCTAAAATAGCCCATCACTGCACATTAAAAAGGATTGATAGTGCATTTTATGAATAAAAGTTTTGAAAGCTCTTAATAATAAAGTTTCATCAGAAAATATTAAGGCAAGTAATAAAATATGAAATCTACATTAACCTTTTCCTGATGGGTGTCACAACATTTGTGACAGAAAAAGACTGATTGGTTGATTTTTATGCACCTTTCTTATAAAATAAATTTTAATGAGTATTCATTGTCTTTTTCGCCTTCATATATTGTCATAGATTTGATTTTTTATATTTTCTTTCTTGAAATTCTGACTATTTTATATTATGTGTGGAAAACTTTTATTTGAATATTTTTCTTGTAGAAATCTACACAAATTTAGTAAAGGATTATTGTAACCATCGAATATATGAAAAACATCAATTTACAGTGCATTAATAAAAGAAAAATATTTATATCATTTAAATTTAATGGACTTTATTAAGTAAATATTACCAACCACTAATGAATGATGTTTATATTTCATTGCAATTCGGAAGAATTAAGGTATCATTGAATAGCCACTTGTATACAAATCAACATAGAAGGCACAAATGTTTAACTAATGAATTTTGGAGTTTTGACATACCATAAATCCCACATATTGTATACCTATCATTTTAAATTAGACTGTTATAGGCATATAAATATATTTCTATGGTTATAGATGAAGGGGTTTTCTATAAACTCAAAATTTCCGAAATTGTGTTATAGTGTCAAACTATTAATTAAATAATAATGAATGTAATATAACTATTGCTGAGTCATTTAAATTACTTTAGGTACTTCTATAAAATATTGCAATTTGTATATTGTCTTTTGATTATATAAATAAGAACAGAAAAAATACTTTGTAAATTAATTAAGGAAGTCTTTATTTGTATGATGTCAATGATACATACCTATTATTTATTCAATTCTAAGGACAAATTATTCAGTATAATAAAATTTTCCATATTTAAATTTTGAATAATTTACTAATTAAATTTTGTTTTAATAGTGTCATAAAATTAATTCCAAAATGATAAGATAAAAAGATGATTAGATAATTATTTTTTGGGATATTACCCAGCCAAACAATTTACTGACTTCTTGTTACCTATTTAGTTTAAGAAAATTGAATTCTATTCATTCTGTATAATACAATTTTTTATGTCCAGAAGTTTGTAAATCAAGATCATGTCTCTTTTGTAGTTGGCTCTAATAAAAACCTAAGAGCTTTTTTTGAAAGCCACTCAAATACCCTTTATCTGGATTTATCTGGTAGTTGTTTTTTCCTATTTGTCTTCTTGAACTGATTCTTGTTTTTGACAGAGAATTTGTGACAACATCTTTCAAATTGTATATCAGTGCCTGCTCAACATTGGAACCAAATGTCCATGCAGACAAAAATATTAAATATATATGATTGGGTGTAAACATATCCAACCTCAAGAACTAAGAGTGATTTGCCTTTATGATAGTGATCAGGATTAGTGTGAAGCAAGAATATCACTTATACTTATCTATACCAGCATCCTTCATGCATCAGAGCCATTCTGACAATGTGCAAACCCCCATCCTCTTCATATGGGCAATTCCATGTGTCTTATGTTACACTTTTAATATTTCATAAGCTAATTATTTAAACATGATTATAATGACCAGCTAGCTCTATTTTGTGTCATTTTAAAGGATCTTTTTGAGAAATTTAGACACTTATGTACATTTATCATGCATACACTACAGGTTATACATTTACCAAATGTACTGGTTATCAATTTACCATACATATTGGTTATACATACAAGCTACATGTGGATTGAAATAGTAGATGTATAAAAGGTATAAGTGTAAAGGTATATGTGAAATACCTATGTTTGTTATTGTAAAAGTGTATTTAAAATATGTTCCATATCTAAATTATTACTATATAAACATTATATGAATATATTATTAAAGAAATAAAACATTTCAATTATTGATACATACAGTATATAATAATAATATTTTTTTAATGTATTTTCAAGTAAAACCATATAACATAACAAGATAGAGGTATGATGAACATATCCTTAGCCTTTGAAAATATACTGTTATCCATAAAAAGTTTTTACAGAATTATTGAATAATGTTTACACATGTTCATTATATCAGGGTTGGCTGCATATTTTTCCCAAAAAAATCACATACATATCATATATAATTTATGTAGGGCTTGCAATTTTTGCTCAGGAAAAAACCGGAAACTCCTCGGACCTCATGGTAAAATCCTGTAAAAACGATAGTCAAAAACCTGAAATCCAGTCTTTACCAGAAAATTGTGAGCCCTGTTAATGTATAAAAATCATTAAAAGAAATAATTGGTTTGGTAACTTTAAATTAATAGTGAAATAGAAACCTTATTGTTAATTGTCAATATTTAGTCAATTGTCAATAATTGTCATTATAGATGGTATATATATTTTATTTAATATATAATGAAAAAAGTTATTATAATATTATTATGTGCATATATAATTTATATTATAATTTATATATCAGCTTATATTATTATAAATATATTGTTTATATATTGACAATACTGTATTTTGTTTATTTTAGAATTTAAGTATAATAACTTTTCAAATGATAAATTTATTATTTAATTTTTTTATTTATATATGCTATATAATTATATTTTTTTAATTCTGAGAATGGGAAACAAAGCTTTAATATAGCTTTAATAAAACTTTAATATATAAATAATAAAATATTATGAAATTAGTTTTAAAATTGATGAATGATGCTACATTTAGTGTGGAATTGCCCATATGTTTTATTATAGTTTTGGACAAATTGAGACCCAAATTTTTAGATCTTCTTTTGGTGGAATTCTGCCAAATAGAGTAAGATTTTGAGCTCTGTGGATTAAAGCTAAAAGTAAGGACTAAAATCACTTATTTTAGGTATCCACTTTTAAAAAATTTCATAAATAAAAAGACTTTTAAAGATATATATAGTATATATTATTCCAGATTTGTGATTAGAAATTAAATTAGTTTGATAAAGATTTTGAATAAAATATATTTATATTATGTCTTATTCTTTTGAGGAATAAAAAAGTAATTTTTGAATTTATATACTATATTTAATAAAATATATTATACTTTGTATTACATATTATTTGTTATTTATTTATTATTATTTTTATTGTGAATTTTGCCTTCATCATTTTTTTAATGGGTGTTGGCCAATGAGCTATAATTGCAAATATAAGAAATTAACTGTTTTAAATTCTGCAAATTAAATTTATTTAGTAGGTAATCTTAAAATTAAACATGCATTTTTCTATGAAAATTGCACAGCCAAGATTTTAGGAAATTCATATATATTATCTGCTCATATATAAAATTGGGAAAAAAATTTACACACAAATTTCCATAAAAAAAGTCCTGGCATCAGCAGGGATTGGAATAGCAGTTTAAAAAATCTGCAGAAGTCAAAATTTTGGGGGGCCATCTTCCCACTGAAATCTGCTGAAGATTCCCATCCTTGTATCAGGAAAGATTATGTTAACTAAGTAGTAAACAGCCTTTTTTACAATTAAAAAAAACTGGCTAACTCAATAACCCATGTGTGGTAATCATGATAAAGGCTGAATAAAAAATGTTTTGACTATTTCTTATTTATAATATTTACCTTTTTTCATTAAATGCGGTAATGTAATTTTGCAGAAAATACAGTTTTATCAAATTATTTTGATTTTTAAAAAAAAATTGCGAATAAATTTGATCAAGCAATGCATTTTTAAAAATTCGGAATAAATTTATAAACAAATATCTAATATCTCTGGCTCTATAAATACTATAGAGGAAGAAATACAAATTTCTTAATATACAGAAATAAAATAATTGGAATTTTTGAACAATGTTATTCAAAATACCTTTTTTACGTCGTAATATTGTATTTTTATACCCTATTTTTAATAAACAATAAAATTGCTCTCGATTATTTAAATTATTTTAATGAATTAATATTAAACTATTTTAAACAAAATGAATGTTATATGTGATGAATTAAAGTGTTTTTATATATATGAAAGCGCCGATGCCACCGGGTCCATGGCTCCGACATCTTTTCTTTTAAGCGTCAGTGCTGCCAATCTCAAAACAGACACTGGCTTTTAGCGACTAAAGTACACATACAATATATTAGGACATTGATACTATTTTGGGGTAATTCATCTATAGAAATAACAAACGACGTAATTTATTTAAGGATTTTAAAAATAGTGAAAATTGTCTTCCTGGGCAAAACACTTCAATTTTCGCTAAAGATTTTAATTGGAAGCTATTGAAAAAGCTGTATAACCATGATACATTTTGGGATGGCATTTATATAGTTCTATAAATTGAAAAGCCAAAGAACTTGTTTTATTAATTAAGTGTAGTTGAGCCGATCGTTCAAAGACTTCTTGTGGATAGAGTAGCCAGCCTGATCAACAAAATTAAGAGTTAGATTAATATTATTTAATGATTGTGTTTATAGTATATTCCAATTTAACCATATCTATCCAATCGGGCTTTTTTGAGATTTCTCGGACCCGGGGTGGGCGGAGGGGAACGATTCGTTCCACCCCCCTTCTGAATATGATGTTCCTATAGTGTCAAGTGCATAAAATTTGTCATATAATGACAGCCCAGGATGTTTTGTACTTGATAATGTTACAGAGAAAATCGTTTCAAAGGAAATTTTAAAATTTTAAAAAATAGATTTTTTCTAATATATGACACGATACTACAAAAACACCTACCTTAAACCTATTTTTGAAAATGTTAAGTTATACACACCAAGTGAAACCCGGGTATCTGCAGATTAAAATTTAAAAAAACCAAAGCGATATCTTAAATACTAAAAAAATGACAACAATTGGAAATTCAAAGATTTATTATAAATTAAGAAAAAATTGTTGTAAAATGTTATTGTAAATTGTTATTTAATCATCATTTTATTTCAAAATTGCAGTGCAGCAAATAACATCCCATGTTAACGAAAACTGCAATAAAAATAATTTGGCCGAAAATAAGATTTTTCATAAAATTGAATTTTCTGGAAAATGAGAAAAATAGGCTAAGGTAGGTGTTTTTGTGGTATCGTGTCCCATTTTAATTATATAAAGTGCGTTTTTTTAAATCCTATGTAACCATGCTTGGATACTTATATGGATATATTTGGAGAAATGGATATATATCTACTATAAATCCTTTCCTCCACTGAATTCAATACGCCATTGCGTTCCAGTCGATGGGGTTGATGACGTCGTGGACAGACCAGTAATTGCTGGAAAAACTATATGCCGGCAAAAAAGTACCATATGATCGAGGCTGTAATTTCAATGAACACAACTACTTTGAAATAAATTCTTGAAGTTGGAGGAAGCAATTATAAATAATCTTTTTTCAAAACTACCTCTCTCAAAACGCTTTCTGACAGAGCGTCTGTTTTGGATAAATGGCTCGCCCTCATAAAGTTCACAACGTCATCAGAGTTCCTCAGCCGGTTTATTCCCCAGATATGTGATTGATTTGTATATTTCGAAATATGGAAGTTAGGCGTCGCAACATCATTTTTAACAATGTTCCAAAGATCAGCGACTTAATTTATACTGATAGGATTATCTCAACTTACTATTTAATATCGCCCCGCATGCTTAACAAGGAGTTCAATGCATGCCCTGCAATCACACTACAGGCAATTTACGTAATTTATTGAAAATGAAGGAAATTACTTATTTCTACTCATATATTTATGAAACATTCTGTACTTTATACCAACTGTTATTCTGTACTATATTGTGTAATTGCATTGTTCATTGTATAGATTATTAATATTATATATATATATATATATTCATTTCTGTATTTAAATTGCAATATTAAAGTTTGTATTTAAAAACGCATTTTTCCGGCCCTATATATTATTTTTCAATTAGAATAAATTTCATAATATGATTTCATTTTTAAATTATTATATAAGGTTCCTTCGAATATGGGAATTTATTATGTTTTTATTTAGTTTTTACTATATAATAATGAAATATATAAAACCTTATTTGTCAATAATGCTAATTTCAATCGAATTATATGTGATTTTGAAAACCATTGTGTAATTAAGTAATAAAACTGCGATTTATTATGGTTTTATACATTGACTAAAATAATATCATATAAAATAATTTATTTACGTCTTTATAAATTAACAGAATTTACTAAAATTCACGTGTAGTATTATAATAATTAACTACAATGAAATCAAATTCATCAACTAAATTTCTTAATATTATATAATTCATTGGCAGGATGAACGCCAACATATTGTATATTTTGAAATAGTCTGTAACCAGTATATTAGGTGAACGTCTTTTCGGTCAAAATGGAATTCCATAAACTATGATAGTCACAAATAGTTAGAATTTTTAACGAATAAAAATGCAGATAACATTTAAAAAAATTGTATTACTACATGAAAAAATCAAATAATGTTTAAATGTTACTACTTACATATTAATTAGAAAGTAGTACGTTAAATAAATATCTTAAAATTTAAATTCTATTAAATATTTAATTCAAATATTCAAATTTTTTCTTCATAGCATACGTAATCCTGGTTCTTTGAATGCTATGAACATGAAATTTGGCTTACAGAATAATTCAAGGCAGCACTACTCAATGCGATAACTATTTAAAAATTGTATGGGTGTTTTAAAATGTGACCGTAAAAATTGGTTTGTTTAATGAAGTCCTATAATACCTACCTATTGAATGAGTGCAACTACACTCATATTTCTATGTTAATCATACAAACACAATATATAAATATCTTAGTATCTTTAATATATAGTCAAAAGGACAAATATTGTATTAGCTCATATCACAAAAGAAATATAGTGATGAACAATAAACTAATACTTTTATCTGATTTGAGCTAAATATGTCATATAGAAATTTGAACAACATTATTTTATACTAACAGCTAAATAAATTGATGCCTATATAGAAACAGCAATATAATTACAATTACAAATATGTCAGTGGTATATATATATAAATTACTGAATAAAATATATTTCATAATTGTGAGATTATGTATATAAGCAATGGAATATACATATAATATACTGTAAAATAAAGTCAATGAACATTCTAATAAAAAAAAAACGCTTAAAAAATATTTAAATTGGACGAGAAAATAAAAAAGTTTAATATATGAGTAGTAGGTGATGAGCCTTTCCTAACCAATTCGTCTTCTGATTGGTCGAGAGATTTACGTGACCTATCTGGCTTCTGATTGGTCGAGAGGGTCACGTGAC